>JAMXBB010000003.1:8869290-8883981 GCA_024138015.1 Lumnitzera littorea | reverse complement strand
ACCTCCAGAGAATTGAGAATTTGATTACTACTGTATGATTTACATATGAGTTACTCTATACCATCCAGTATCAAAGCTTAAGTTTACTATAGGGCATGCATGTAGTTAGTGGTAATGTTTACTTAAGTGGTAAGTTATACATAGTGGCGTGAATTGTAGGAACACGTAAAGGGGTGATTGTGGAAGGTTTAAAACCTTATTTTTATTGTGTTATTAGTGGTTGTTGTAACTAAAATGTTTAGAGATATAGAACTTGAGGATTTTAGTAATATCACAGATTTTGAAAATGATCTTGGGAGGAAGATTGTAATAATGATGAAATATTGGTGAGTCTTCAATGAAGGATTTGATTACACTAATGCAAACTTTCATGGAGTAGTATAACGCAAATTTTAAGGTATCAGGAGATCATATAGATTCGATAGTGAGAGGTAATAAATGAGATAATGCGCAAAATGTTGTAGGTAACGAGCTTGGTGGTATAGGTGATCAAGGAGGATATGGAGTTTAAGGTAAATTGATATATGATGATGATAGTGGTGAGGCGTATAGGATTGTGAGGAGACCCTAATAGGTAGGGGCAATTGAATTCATAAAGCTAAAAGTGCCTTCATTTGATGATAGGGGAAATGTTGACAATATTATGATTGAGAGGATTAGATTGATAATGATAGGGATCTTATCCCCGAACCTATCACCAGAAGCTAAGTTAGAGGGTTATAAAGCTAAACCTGACGTGTTTTAGCTTAAGAACCATTACAGGACGAAGACCCCTACCATGTTTGAGGCCTTAGTCATTTCCTCTAAGCTAAGTACTAGATATCTACCTAGGATATGACAATCTCCGATGCCTTTACGTCAAGTGCAAGTTGTTTGAAGCCTATGCCCAACCATTCCAACTTGGTCCCATTCTTTAGAAACTCTCTCCAACTAACATATTAGCAAGACAAGGCTTGACCTCTCGAGCCTTACCTCCATGATTGACCTAATTTAGGTTAGGAAGAATGACTTTCCTACAGTCCTTACCTTGCTCTAGCTATCTTCATTGGTTATTGAGCTGTTAGACAACCTTAACATTATTTCCACCTAAACATAGGCTAAATATTCTTGTTTATGCTTTTTGTTATAGTGTCTAGTGAGTAGCCTAAACATATCCTAGTGCACATAATGCAAGGATGATTCTCGAACCTTCCTTCTTTTCTTTTATCCATTTTACCCCTTTTAGTATATACTAAGATGCGCTTTTTCATCTTACATAAGAATTTATTCCTTTTCTATATAGACCCTTCAAGGCTAGATATAAAAGGCCTCATTTTTTGTAATAGCCATATCATAGTCCTCCATTATCGAATACAGATTCGTCATTCTTAAGAGCAATTATTCTTGAACCCTCTTACCTCTTATCTAACTCCTTTAGTAAGAGTTGGAGGTGAGTGCCCCTTTGATTCACTTGTACATTATATCATGTGAGTGATATACCATCTAGATTTGATGGTGCATCATATCTATTTAGGTAGCTAGCTAATTTTGCTTAAACCCTCTTCTTGTTTTTTTTAAAGTGTTTGTATTTGATACCCGTATCTTAACTAGAGTATATCAAAGAAGCTCTTTAAGTATTGTGACTATGATGATGAACAATGAGTGAGGTTGGTAATGCTAGAATTTTGGGTTATGTTGCACTTTGTTGGAAGAATGTAAAGGCAATTAGGCAATAAATAGGTAAAGGGGACATCACTGCCTGAAGAGATATGAAGGACTTACTTGCCAACTACCTATTGTTTCTTTATGTCCATTTATCATCCCTGACATTATTAGTGGCTAATAATAAGATGATAAGTGTAGTTTTTGAATCAATAATGTAGGTTCAGCCATTTAAGTGCCACATTATGCATACACGTCATAAGTTCTACCTTCTCTATGACCACCTACCTAAAACAATTTAACTTAACATTACTTATAAATACCTAAGTGAATTGCTATTAAATGACTATTTGTATTTGATAATGTGTCCATCTATGCTTAAGTTTCTTTGTTTTCTTAGACTCTATGCTCAGTGCATTTGAGTCCATTAACGATTAACACTCCAAAATGTTTGATCTTCCTATTTAGTTCTTATGGAGTTTGCTGCATCTATTATTAGATTAAAATTAGACATGTGAAATGGGGTGTTTCATTCTGTGTCGAGTGAAATGATGCATTTTTCTTTTAAAATATATAATAATTGTAATCTTCGTATTGGGTGCTTACTAGTTGTATTGAGAAAGTAATTCAGTTTATAGTTATCGTTTGTTGATTTTGTTATCTATTTTAGCTTTATTTTTTATATTATAAAAAAAATGAAAAATTAGCCATCTATTAAAGTAAGTAAGATAGGACACTAAATTGGACATCAGATTATGAATTTCTATGGACGTACTCAAAATACTCGTTGCTCAATATCATTTGTAAATAATTCTTTACAGTCTCTTAAATGAAGATATTGTATATTTTGGTTGACTATGGAGATTTTAGTGATATTAGTTCTAAAGTAAGGATCTTCAAGACAAATTCAATGTCAAAGATATTAGGCTCTATAGTTTCAAGATTAATAACTATGATGTTTCGTTGAGAAATTTTTGTGCTATTTTTTATCATTGTACTAGAAATGAATTAGGGAATAACTTTAGTTTAAAAGCCATTCATAGTGAAGCAATGAAACCTAGTAGTGGTGCAAGCTCTTCATCAAGATATGAATATGTAGGTTAATGTTTTCCACTATGTCATGTTGGTAGATGCTATATGAAGTATTGAACTTCTTATGTGTATTTAAAAAAAAAAAAAGTGTTTTTTCTTTTTCTTTTCTTTTAGGCTAGAAAGAACAGCCCTTGTTGGGGTTTATGATGTTTTAGGTTGAAAAATTTGTTAGTAGAAAAGAAGAAATAAAAGGAAAAAGGATGATAATGGTGACAAAAAAGTAGAATGTGACATTAGAAATTTAGGCTATGGTACGTAATGATAAGAAAATTCAAAGTTTTGATTATAGGCATATGGAAAATGGAGAATATACATGTCAATTTGTTAATCAATATTAATGATAGAAATAACAGATGAAGAACTAAACGTTTTAATTTAAATTTACAATTTAGTAAGTTGAATGCTCATATAGAAAAATTATAAAAATTGATAAAGTATAGACAATGAGTGCAATAATGCCAAGATAATCTTTTATATAACAATATCTGTATGAATTTCTCATTTGTTTTTAAGGAAAAATTTGTTAATAAGTAAACTTAATGCTTATTCCTATCAGATTCTCCTGTACAAAATATATCTTATGGATATTAGAACCAATGCTAGATCACAACTAGCTATTGAAATGATGAAACATTTATGTCACATTTGGTATGTAGGAATGAATCAAAATAGAATTGCAATTTTGCATTCATTCTCATTCCCTATGTTTGGAAATACATTTTAAAGCTAAAATCACAATTCAATAAAATTGACAATTTTGGCTTCAAGAAAGAATAGGGGAGAATTTCAATTCTCCCTTTAGAAGGCAGAATTACAATTCTCTTGCCACTTCATTAATTATGATTAATTAAAATTACTTTTCTAATTTTCAAAGGAATTATAAAATGCAATAATTAAAGGTATTCTTGATAAACAATTCTATTCAAGCATTTAATGTTATTCTATTCTGTTCCGTTCTATTCCATTTTGTGGCCATCTCTAAATATAAAAAAGAATTTCTTATTCTAGTCCTCCTTCCCTTTCATTCCATTGCATCTTTCAAAACCATTCTTTTATACTAGACATGATGTTAGAACCTTTGGAGACCATTGTGACTAGTGTTTGTATCTCATTCTTTTCTTCTTTACCAAAACATGCTTTTGTCATTAGCTCATTATTATTTCGTGATTTCATTTCCCAGCTATATTATACTTGAATGTTAACATTGTTGAAATATATGATAGAACCAAATTTTTCTTTTGCAATTTCGTATAGCTCGATAAATTGCTAGGGAATAGTATAAAAAGCTATACATATTTTGATATGTTTATAAGTGTGTCTTTTGCATTCCAATACTCTAAATTTAACATTTTTCTATTTGGATCTTTCAATATTTAGCTTTTCTATTTGAATCATTTCATTCTTTTTAAGTAGGAAAAATTATTTCCATCATGTCATTTGATAATTTCCTTTAATTTTCATATGTTGAAATTTTTTATTATTATAAGTGTGCTTAGATGTTATACATAGATGAAATTATTCTATAAAGGCATATTTAGTAATAAGTTCCTTAAAAAGTTAATTAGGTATTATGTCAATATTTTAAAAAACTCTTCTTATTAAGGAACTTTCCTCTTTACCAATGAGTTCCTTTAAAATTGTCTTTTATTAACTTTTTAAAACATTTGTAGCTCCCATGTTAAAAAAAAAAAAAAATCTCTAACTTGTAAATTTTTTTCCATATCAAGTGGCAACATGTCTAGGAAGATGTTAAATAGGAATATGTTAAACTTTACAATTGGGAGTGAAGGAAAAAAAAAATAGAGACAAGAAGCGAAGCTTGGAAGAGAAACTTTTGGTACTTCCATGCTACTAGTCCATCCCGTGGTGTGTACATGCCACTGAAGCATTTCTCAAGTGTAGGGGCGTGAACTTTAGTTTTAAACTTTTTCAATGTAAGTGGGTTCCTAAATTTCCTTAGGATAGGGAATTGTCTTAAGATACTTGATAAAAGTTGACCTATGGTCACGGTTATCGAAAGTGTTTGCTAAATATTCCAAAATTAAAAAATATTTTATATATTATTTGAAAAATAATGAACTTAGGATCCATAAAAATTTTAAAATCACTAAGTAACTATAGTGAAGTGACATGATAAAGTAGAGAGTTGCTTAAAAAAGTAAAATTGCTTAGGATGCAAATGTGATACTTTAAGCGCCTAAGAAAACTAGTTTTATTTGATTTAGTGAAAAAAAAAATCTTTTAACTTTATGGAGATTGTAAAAGTAGGCAAAAAAGTAGGTAGTCTAAGAAATACCCTTCATTGAGGGTGTTATCAAGCTAGGTAGATTATTACTAGTAAAAGCGATGGTAGCTAAAGATAGCATTAGTTGCAGAGGTTAGTTTCCCTTAGATGATGGAAGAGGAATCGTTCTCTTTTTGTTTTGGTCAGGGGATATATTTTCATATTCCTTGAACTTTTATTAAATAATAGTTGCAATTTATCATTTTTCTATTCAATTTTTGTTGTTTAAAAAAAAAAAAGAGCTAATGTTGCATTTGGTACTCAAACTTTGTCAAAATTTGCAATTTACTACCTACACTTTAAAAATGTCAATTTATTGTCTAATTGAAGTTTTTATGATTATTTATACTATCTAACCTAACTCTATTAGTGTCCGTTTATGGACATGTTTGAATTGATACATGGCAACCTTAACATGTGGCGCATGTTTTTTGGAACAATATTGGTTTATTTAAACAAGCTAACAATTGAAATCCCAACATAAATTCATGTATAGACCACATCATGCTCACTAGAACATTTATTTGAATGTATTGTGACAATCTATAATATATAGAAGGCATGTCTTATGCAACATTCCATGTGGGACTTATGAAATGAGAGAAAAAGAAAGGATTCAATAGGTAATAAGTGCTATGTGTTTTGCACATGTGGTGTGTAAATACCAATCAGATGTTGATACATACGCCATGTGCAAATTGCATGTGGTAATGGATTTGGAAACTAATCCTACCATTAATATTCATGCCAACATTTTCTTAGTATTTATATGTTACATGTATATAATACGTGGTGTGTAATACCTATCGAATCTTTTTTCATAAGGGAAGGGGCTTTTGAACTGTAACTTGCAGTTTTCACAAGAGGAGTCAACTTTAACCTAATTTTCCTCACTTGTTTCAATTTTAAATTTAGAAAAAAAATGCTTGATCTTTAATCTACTTCATGATCTCATGTCAAAGTGAGCTCTTCAAATCCTCAAATCTAGCTAACTCTTGCAAGGAATATGGCTTCTTTCAAATGGGTATGTTACATATATTACTTTAATGTTATTAGTTAGTGAGCATTTACATATATACATATATATCCTTATAGTCTCATAACTAGTAAGTGTCTAAAAGAAAACTTTTTATAATTTTTAATATTAATTTTACACTTTGAAAAAAAAAAAAAAACAAGTACAAGAAAATTTTACTAGATTTCTTAATTGATGTTCAAAGAAGGCATATTAATGTTTTCTAAAATGAAATATAAATGCTTCTAAATTTGAAGAACTAATTATAAGATACATGCAAGTCGATAATCTCTTAAATTTGTTTCCCTTTGCTCCCCTTGCCAAAAAATGAATTTCCATCACCTTTTCCTAAAAAAAGAAAAAAAAAAAAACAACGAAGAAGGCTAGATGATTTACCAACACTTCGATGTAATAGATCTTCATGTAAAGTGTGAGGACCCTTTCTTAGTTAGTGACACATATGGAAAACCCTAGTACTAAAGCTGCTTGTAAGAGATGAAATGTTGGAGAAAGGGTTTTACAAAAACCTTAGCGACCCTTTATATACCTAGGGTTCGCTAACATTTCATCTACCAAAAATACCTCCTGCTATACTTGATAATGCCAGGTTTGCCCTTAGCAACACAACACCTCTTATTTTTATTTTTCCTTTTATTTTCTTATCTTATTTTCTCTTTTTATTTTTAGGTCCTATAACTATCCTCTCCCCCACTACAAAAACTTTCGTCCTCTAAAGTTAAGAGTTTACATACCTTACTCGTGATATAACTTTGGTTACTTCTTCCTCATTGCTTCTTTTGGTTCTTAGGTTGCTTCCCTTTTTGAACATCTTACCCATTAAACTTTTACGTAGGCCATCCATCTTCTTCTTAGCTCTTAAACTTTTGTGTTTGCAATCATTACGAGTCACTCCACAGAATACAAGTCTAGTTGTAACTCTAGGGTCTCCAGATCTATTACTTGCACCTAACGTTGTTCTATCTCTTGCTCGGAGTTGGTTTTGAACTTCCTTAACATAGATACATGAAAGATATTATAGACATTCTCTAACTTGGGAGGAAGCTCCAACTTATATGCTACATTTTTTACTTTCTCCATGACTTTGAAGGGTTTGACATATCTTGGAGATAACTTCCCTCTCAACTTAAACTTAGAAATTCCCTTAGCTAGATATACTTTCAACAAAACCTCATCTCCCACTTGAAATGCCAATGGGTGTCTCCACTTATTAGCTAATTCTTCAAATAGCTCTGAGCGTTTTACATTCTCTACTTGATCAGCCACTCTTTATTCATTGCTTCCTTTACAAACTATGGACCTAAAACTTGTCTTTTCCTAACCTCGTCCTAGTGTGTGGGCGATCTGCACTTCCTACCATAAAAGGCTTTGTACGGGGCAATTTGAATAGTTGCTTAAAAGTTGTTGTTATAGGTGAATTCAATTAGGGGTAAGTTTTCATCACAATGGCTACTAAAATCAAGGACATAAGCTCAAAGCAAATCCTTAAGTATCTGTATGGTTCTCTGTAAATGTCCGTTAGTTTATGAGTGGAAGGTGATATTAAATTGCAACTTTGTATCCAAGGCCTTGTGTAAACTCCTCAAAAATATACCAACAAATCACAAATCCCTATCTAACGTAATCTTTGTCGGTGTACCATGCAACCTTACTACTTCCTTAATATATAACTTTGCTAGCTTATCTAACGTGTAATTGATGTAAATGGAAATGAGGTGCATTGATTTTGTTAGCTGATCTACAATCACCCAGACTACATCATGCTTACTTAGAGTCTTTGGTAGCACTCTCCAAAGTCCATAATGACCTATTCCAATTTCTACTCCAATACTGGCAATGGCTACAACTCACTTGCCTACCTCTGATGCTCAATTCTAATATGTTGACAAGTTAGGCATCTTGACACATATTCTGCTATCTCCCTCTTCATATTATTCCACTAATGGTGTGCCTTCATGTATTGATAAATCTTTGTGCCATGTAGGTGTATGATGTATCCTGAGTAATGTGCTTTCTTCAGCAGTTTACTTCTCAATTCTAGTCTCAATAGCATACATAACAAACCTTTATACTTGAGTATTCCATCAACATCCACAATGAACTCTATTATCTTTCCAACTTTCATCTCCTCTTTATCTCCTATATACCCTCATCTTCAGCTTAAGCTATCTTAATTCTGTCTACTAACATGGGTTGAATTCGAATATTCGTTAACTTTACACTTACTTCTTTAGTCAAAATTTCCAATTCTAATTGTCTCATGTCCTCTAACAACAGCCTCTATGTTGTTATCAAACAAGTCAAATTCCCATGTCGCTTCCTACTCAAAGCATCTACCACTATGTTGGCTTTCCTTAGGTGGTACTGTATGTCTATATTGTAGTCTTTTATTAGTTCTAGCCACCTTTGTTGTCTCATGTTCAAATCTTGCTGAGTGAAAAAGTATCTTATGATCAGTATACACTTTGCACTTTTCCCCTACCAAGTAATGCCTCTACAGTTTCAAGGCATAGACTATTGTTGCCAACTCTAAATCTTAGACTAAGTAGTTCTTCCCATATAACTTAAGCTAATGTGTCACATATGCTATCACTCGATCATTCTGCATCAGCATACACCCAAGCCCTTGAATTGAGGCATCACCATATAATGAATTCTTTGCTACTATACGATAAGGACAATACTGGAATAGTCATAAGTCTCTCCTTCAATTGTTGAGAACTTTGTTCACATACATCATCCCAATCGAACTTCACCCTTTTCTGCATCAATCGAGTTAGAGGCACTACTAACCTTGAGAATGCTTCCACAAAGTTCTTGTAATACCCTATAAGCCCTAAAAGTCTTTTGATCTTAGTTGCTATTTTTGATCTTAGCCACTCAACCTCAACTTTGATCTTATTTGTATCCACTAATATGCCTTCACTATTTATAATGTGACCTAGGAAAGCTACTTAGTCTAATCAATACTCACACTTGCTAAACTTAGCATACAGCCTCTCTACTCTAAGTTTACTTAGCATGATCCTCAAATGCTACTCATATTTTTCTTTGCTCTTAGAGTATATGAGAATATCATTAATGAAGACCACGTCTAATATGTTTTCTTAGCATCCTCAACCTTTACTTTCAGTTGATGGTAACTTGACTTCAAATCTATCTTTGAGAAAACTTATGCCCCTAGCAACTAATCAAACAAGGCATCGATTCAGGGAAGCGAATACTTATTCTTGACTATCACTTGATTCAAATCTCTATAGTCTACATATACTCTCATGCTCCAGTCTTTCTTCTTTATGAAAAGAGCTAGGGCTCCCCAAGAAGACAAACTTGGCCTTATGAAATCCTTATATTATAGCTCTTATAATTGTTTCTTTAGCTCAAAAAGTTTAGTGGGTGCCATTCTATACATTGGTTTTGAAATGGGCTTAGTGTCTAGCATTAGGTCTATCTTAAACTTGACTTCTTTATCAGGTGAAAAACTAAGTAGATCATTGGAGAAGACATATAAGAATTCATGTACCACTAGCACTTATTCTAACTTCAATTCTTCATCAATTCTTAAACTTAAGTCTACTAAGATAGGCTTCTCCCACAACTAATAATTACGTTAATTCTCTGGCTTATGACTTTCTACCTAATATTGGAAAGGTATTTCTCTTGGAGGTTCATGATCACCATGTTATGACAATCAACACTTTTACGATATCTTGCTAACTAGTCTATTCCTAGGATTAAGTTAAAATCTAACATATCTAGCACTAGAAAATCCAATGGTAGAATCCTTCCTTCTACAACAATTTCTATATTCTAACACATTTTATTTAGCATAGTTTCACTCCCCAAGGGAGAATTCACAATTAAGGGGGAGTCCAAAGATACATCACATAACATACAAGTATTCATTGTAGAATCAGTAATGTAAGAATAGAATGCTTTGGTATCAAACAAAACATGTATACTCTAATTAAATGATAAAGAGTGTATCTGCTAAAGCATATGCCTCAGAAGTCACTTAACTCTAAGTCTGCTATTAAGGTGCAAAGACCCAGGTCAGTGCTCTTTGATTGGGTCCTAGCTGAGGTTGAGCCACTTTGAGTATGTTCTGAGTAGCAACTGGTCGAGTGGTCTGCATAAGCTATTTTTCTAACTCCCTACAATCTGTTACTCGGTGCCTTCTTTAACCGCAATGAAAACAAATACCCTAATGTAAAAGAGTTAGCTCTTTGCAATCCTTACCAACATGTCTAGTCTAACTATAAAGAAAACATGCAATAAGGGTCCACTTACAATCTGCAACATCATGTAGTATAAAACAGTGAGTATACCTAGCTAGTACAAGGCTGGTGCTAAGGTCAACCACATCATCGGCTTGGGTTATGCAAAAGGTCATCTACTACCCTCTCTAATTATAATGCCCGATAAAGGTCTCTTAAATCACTCTAGTAGTCCATAACTCGACATAAGCCTCTTACCTAAGGCCTTCCTCTCTTTACAAGTCAGCAGCCCTCCCTTCCTTTTCTTACACTACTACACACTTTTAGCCTATTCCATTTTCTTCACCTAAGTGCCTCTAAACCCTACCATCCTCTCTTGCAACTCAAGCTCTAACCCAAAGATGAACCACTTGGTGTGTTACTTATCGTCCTTTCTAATCGGCTCTAGTTGGAAATGGGCTAAGTAGATTAACTCAACTTCCCTCAACATGATATGATTACCTTGTTGCAAGTTTTGGTAAGCAAGCTCTAATTGTTTCTTTATACTATTAGGGAAGAACTTATTAAAGAACATCTACTTAAACTCATCTTAGATGACAGGACCAACTGCATTCTTATTTGTCTTGGGAGCACTCTTCTACTACTAAGCTATAGAACCATTTAGAAAGAAGGTAACATAGGTCACCTTCCTGTTATTTGGTACCTCTACAATAGTAAAGGACTTCTCTACCTTAATGATCCATTCCTTGGCTCCTACTAGATCATTAAGCTCATGATGAAAGTTACGAGTGATCTTCACAAACCACCCCAAAACTATTTTTGCCAGTACAACTACCTATACCAATGCCAATAGCAGCCTATCTCTCTTGCCTCCAAATTTCAGCATTTGCCTGAATCACTTGCATGCCCCTCTGCATCTGTTGTTGCTATTGCATCAATACCCCTATCATAGCATTCATTAAGTTCAGAACTTGAGTAGCAACCACCGTGTCTGATCCCTATCCCTAATTGTATCAGGCTAGGTTTGGTTTAGGATAGGCATACGCTAAGCAGGGTAAGTTTGGTCTTAGCCTTAAGTTTGCTAGACTAAAGATAGTAATAGAGGTCGTTACCCTTGAGGTGGCAACCTTATCTCATCCTAGTTTTGGTTTGGTAGAGGGATGGTTTGGTTGCTGGTCTAATGCCTTAAGGGTGATAAGAAGGGATAGAGGTAACGCTGCGTTTAAGCATGCTACTAGAAAGGAGCACATGAACAAAGGTATATAAGTTGGTTTCAAAGAAAGGAAAGGATTACTAAGAACTTAACAAAATAAACTACTTCAAGCACAAACTCAACAAAACCTTACATGTTACTCAACCATCAATACAATTAGATTAGAACACTTTGATTCACAACATACCTTTACTATGGTTTAAACCTAGGCTATTTATGATTTATATTTTAAACCAAAGGCTCTGATATCACTAAAGCTGCAACACCCCAAAACTTGGGAAATTATAGCCTACTACATGTCCCTATAATGTACTAATATGTTAGGCATCCAAAATCTACCTATTCATATCTCTACATAGATTAACAATCACCTATCACCTGTATTAACTCCTAAGCAATATTTCAGGGATGTCTTAATTACATCCACAATTCACCAATACATACAATAAGATCATACTCTAACATTCTTTTATTAAAAGGAAAGAAATTTAACATAATTCAATTACATTTGTCCCAAAATACTAAATACCAAAAACTCAATATCTCATAACTTTAACTCTTGACAACCAAACACTATCAATAAACATGGACTTGAGAAGTCTCAAGTGACTTCTCTAGACCCAGGTAACAATCAATGATGAAAATAAACTAAGTCTAATAACTTATTTGACAAGTTTTGTGACCCTAACTAACTATGCTAAACCATCTCCAAAATTGTAATAATAATCACAAAAATCAACTTCATCACCATAGTACCCATAATCAATATAATATTACTTGTAATCACTCGAACCTATGCGTACATCTAAAAACATGAAAACCTAAGGCTAAGCAAAAATCAGTACAGGGTGTCAAGCACAAATGCATGATCATACAATAATGCAGAAGCACACACACAGTTACTAAAACATAAAAACTAAATGCAACAACCATATTTTTTTTTATCACAATTCAAATATTCTAGAACATTGAGTAACTCATGACTTTGCCACAAAATATATATGATATATATAAGTATTGGTGTTGGTTTCTGTAAGCCCCAAAGTTCAGCCAAATAACCGTAAGATTGAACTTAGAACTCAAGGTTTAGGGCGATCGGTTAAAAGATCCGATCAAACCCAAATTATAAACTATTTAACAAGATACCAATAAAAATGACCCTGTAAACTTAAATTTAAGAAAATAAGTAGTAAAATAGGAGACTATAAAATTTTCAAATTTTAAGCATAATAACTACTAATTACCAAAAAGAAAAAAAGTGTAATATAATAACTAATAAATTAGTAGAGATAGATTATATGTATACTAAAAATTTTAGAATGACCAAAATAATATTTAGGAATGTTCACGTGTACCCTACATGTATTTACGTGTAGATAAAAATACGCGTAATTACTAAAATTGGCTGAAAACTAAGTAAATAATTAAAGAAAAATATAAAATAATTATGGAAAAATAAGAAAAAATCAGAAGATGATAAGATGAATCAAGATAAGGGCGTGGCAGGTCCAAAGCTGCAAAATAAAAATTAACCAATAAGAATTTGACAAACTAAAAGCCTAAAATCAAGGAAATGGGGCAAAATCCCATCAAATTAATGCATAATAATTACAAAATTCGTCTATAAATAGCAAGAAAAATTCAGAAGCTCATTTGGACAGATAGAAATCAAAGAAAATTAGGGAGAGTCGAAAATTCGAGAGAAAATCCAGAAAATAAAAAAAAATAAGAAAAACTGTGCAGTTAGGGGTTTTAAAGGGAACCCACACCAAACGAGGAGCTGGGAGTGGACGGCCACCACCACCACATGGTGGTGGCAGCGCCCAGGCCGGCCAACAAGGCTACGGCGGCCCGGGGTGGCCGGAGCCACCTGAACCGGTGAGTCCAAATTCCAGCCCGATTCTTGTATAATTTTGTAAAATTAGTTATTTTGCCCAGAAAATTATGAAACTTGTTATTCTGAGGTTTTATTGTATGTAGATTTAGGGAAAAATGTTGATTTAGTTTAATTATGTCTGAAAATATAGGGTCCTTAACAAATTGTACAAAACCGAGCATGATTAAACCGGAAATTAAATAGGCTTAGGGATGTAGTTTGGGGCTCAAAATTTTTCTGTAGGATGCTCATGTGACATAGAACAGTGCTATGAAGCCATTTTTTTAAAATTAATTTTCGAAATTTTTAAGTTAATTTTTAGCCCTAAAATGATGGAAAAATTGGGTAATTTAGAGTTAATTAAGTGATTAGGATGTTAATTACTGATTTGGATCTTAATTAGTTGTTTAAGGAAGTTAATCTCTGCAGTGGAACCCTAATCCTAGCATTTAGGTACTAAGTATAGTTAATTAAGGAAATTAGGTAAGTAATATAAGAAATTAGTAATATGTGAAATTGTAAATTAATAAATATAGAAAAATTAGGGTTATTTAGATAATATTAGAGTAAAAATCAGAATAATATTAAATCTGAATTAAGATTGAATTTTAGGTAATTATATAAAAAAGTAAGATTTTCTTACATCGGGGATAAATCCAATACCCTAATTAGGATTAGCGTGTACCAAATAGCTTAGAATACTAAATTAAGACCAAATAGGATATTTGGAAACTCGAGCTTAATGTAATTAATTTCACATTAGGATTCGAGCATGTTTAGGATTTAAAAATCGAACCAAAACCTAATTTAGAAATTGATGCGGAAACCGAGACCGAACCCAAACCTAAACCTAAACCTAAAATAATTATAAAAGACTTAATACCTAGATAATCAGGCATATTAAACCGTAAACAAAACCTAACAATAAGCATTATAGGATAAAACGAACCTATAACAATTATATGAAAAGCTGAAACCACGTTCGTGTTATAGGGATAACCGGCGATGGCCTGAGCAGATCGGACCTCGAGTGAGCGAGCGAGGAGTCGAGGTAAGTTGGGATTAATACGATGCTGTATTTTTTTAGGCTTAAGATTATGCTTGGTTGTGCTTGTTAGATAGTTGAATGCGTACATGTGCTTGATTATGGGTGATACTATAAATATGTTTGTTGCTTTGGCGCATATTGTATGAATTGTATGTATTGATTGATCACCCTAAATTGGATTTAATCAAATATACGATCAGTAATCGTAATCGAACATGCATGGCAACCCGTTATGGGATTTAGGACTCTCCGGCCAAATACCGACCCCTTCGGAAGGGATAGCGCAG
>JAMXBB010000003.1:8595772-8845777 GCA_024138015.1 Lumnitzera littorea | reverse complement strand
CATATATAGTATGTATATTGATTTATTTTCATTATATATATATATATATATACATATGTATATATTTAGGGTATATACGTTTATAGTGTAAAGTTACATATGTACTTATGTATAAATTAGATAAGGAAACACAAGTATATAAGTGTGTGTATAAGTATAAAAATACATATATTAGTAGTATGATATAGTATAAGTATATGTATAATATACTAAAATACTAATTATCAAATAAAGTAATACATATATGTATGCTGTGAGTTTTAAGAAACAAATTATGGTTAATCTACAAAATTTAATAAATTTTAATAATATATATATATGTATAAATATTGAGTAAAGTTACAAAATATAAAAAATTGAAAAAATATGAAAAATCCATCGAATGACACATGGAAAACCAAGAAGCTACCATGTTAGCATTTTCTATTAAATTTGTAATTAATAATAACAATAAAACAATTAACTAATTAGGAAATTATTAAAATAATAAAAAGTTAATTAGATGTATTTAACCTTAAAAATAGTATAATAAGTAAATTGTTATATTATAGAAAATAAGAAAATTTCAAAAATATAAAATTAATAAATTAATTAAATTATAAATCCTTAAAGAAAAACTTAAAATAATAATTTATAAATATTTAACTCAAAATAATGAAATTCGTAATTTTAGATCATCATAAAAATATGGGTTACAACGTCCAAAATGGATCCCATTATATGAAAATACGTTTGAAAATACGTTTGAAAATAATAAAGATGGACTATATGTTCATAAAAATTGAAATTGTGATGAAAAAGTTACATGCGATTGCTAAAATAACTTATACCAAGGATTTTATACAAATAGATAACTAATTTAGATAGTTAGTACTAAATATGTGAATAGTTTAGTTATTTTGCACAAATATTTATCACTTTTTGTTTCTCTAAATGTCAGGTGATCACAATACTAATACCGATCTACTGGTGGACTATTACGATCCTTGACTACTATGGCCAAGTGAGCACTCCTAATGATTTCATACATATCTGTACTTATAAATAGTGAACAATAACTATTATCAATAATTAGATAATGTGTGAGGCTGGGTTATGCATGTGTATAATACTATTTGATAAGTTGTGAAATTACTTTAAAGTATGATAATGTACCATTTTTTACGTAGCGGATCCAATAGGGTTTCATTTGTCTGTGAGTCTAATTAGTCATTTAATAATTGGAGGTAATGAGAAGCTATATGGGGATTAATAAATTATGACTATAGTATTTTAGTATGATGCACACGTGGGATTACTAGGCATTGGATGCGCTAACCACCTAGCTAAGGGTCAAATCTAAAGGCCTCCGTTTAAGGGTGAATGTAGACTACAAGAACCTACTCACAATCATACTTGAAACTTGGTTTTATTTAAAAACTGAACATTAATATACCATTTTATTTTTTAATACAAAACGTAGAGTTTCGTAGTTGTATAAGTTCAAGTATGATACCCGGATCTGATTATGCCATATCTACTCCAACTTTGACTTTGAAGGGCACTGAATTTGAGTTACATGCTGTACTTGGTCACCTACATGTATTTATATGGCATTCTATGTGTTTATGCATTCATATGTTTGAAAATTAACTGTTTAATAACTTGTTTATTGCATAGTTAAGGGATAGCTCACTAAGCTCTTTAGCTTACACCCCTATAAATTACTTTTGCAGGAGGATCTTTTTATTATACCTGGCTATGAAATGCCGGAGGTCAGTGGAAAGTTTTTGGGTTGATGTGAGTTTGAGTTGAAGGTTGAGAGAGTATTATAATTATTGTAGCAAACTTTTCAATAGAGACTTATTATCTAATATTATGTGTTATCTAGTATATCCGATAGTTTATTCAATAATACATTAAATACTGAATATATTTGCTAATATGTATTGTAGTTATATTATGAAACTCATATTAATACAACTATGTTGTGAAATTACCTACTCTATAACTCTTGAGTAGTTAGTTGTAGTAATAACCTTATATGTTGCATGGAGAATTGTCGATTGGAAGCGTAACCAATCTACGGTCCTTTGTATGATATACAACGCCTACCACAATTAGGCTACCCCTTGGGTTGTGACATAAGTCAAGTACGCTTAATGTAGACTAAGTTTGTAATAGTGGTTGTAAGGCCAATTTCTATCTTAGGATAATTCATATAAAGAGACTGTTACAACTTTATTTCTTCGAAAGCATAACAAGACATGAGGCAATCTGTAGCACTCTTGAGCCTAATGGTATGACATCTACTAAGTCAATTACCAAATCCTCTCTAATGAAAATAACTAAACTTATAATCTTTATAATTGTAATATGAAAGTTTTCATATTGTAGACGAATAGAAGGACTATAATATAAGAATAATCCCTAAAGAAAATTTGATCGAAACCAATATAATGGCTTATTTTTAGAGATCATGTCAACTCTTTATATATGCACTATCCATACTACAATAAATTTGGTTTTCGACCATATCTAATCAATGTAGCTATACATAAAAAAAAAAATTGCAAATATCTGTTAGCCATGTTTAATAAATGTAACCTTGTAATGTAACAAAAGGTACGTGATAAAAAGTTTAGTTAAGTGCAAACATAGCCAATTGTAAGAAGCATGGCAAAATAGATAAACCATTTGCTTTACTTACATGTGGCAAATAGTATAGTTTTTACCATGTTTACATGTAGTAAAAAGTTAAAACCTTGCCACATTTACGCGTGACTAATGGTATAAGTCTTACTATGTTTACACGTAGCCAATAGTACATGTTCTACCACATTTACACATGGCCAAAAGTTAAGTGCATAAGTGTACACCTACAATCCACCATGTTCACCATGTGGCCAATAGTAAGGTTCTACCATGCTTAAACATAGCTTAAACATAGCAAAAGATGATTAATGTTACATGTTTCATGATTGCTTCTTGTAAATGTGGCTAAATTTGCATTAAAGGCCACATTTAAATGTAACCGATGATATTTAGTTAATCTTGTCTAAGATTTGCTACACTTACACATGGCCTACAGTATAGGTTTGACCATGTTAATACATGGAAAAAAGGTAATAGATGTATTTCCTCATTTGATTTGTTGTATGTTATATGTAGCTGAAATTAAGTTATAAGCCAAATGTAAGCATGACATTGTTGGGCTATGGTGGCCCTTGTTATCTTTTAGGATTATTGTTGCTTAAATCTATCATTTCAACCACAGTTGTTTAAGTTGCAATTTACATATGTTATTCCATTGTATCTATTTAGCTATAGCTTGCTTGTTATTTACACTTAGTATTTCAATCACATAGATGAAAACTTTGTAAATCCATCTTATTTCACCATAAGTGGAATTTCAAACTTCAAATATTAACAATTCACAAAAAATGCTT
Organism: Lumnitzera littorea; assembly: GCA_024138015.1. Classification (NCBI taxonomy): domain Eukaryota; kingdom Viridiplantae; phylum Streptophyta; class Magnoliopsida; order Myrtales; family Combretaceae; genus Lumnitzera; species Lumnitzera littorea. The sequence continues at coordinate 8,842,349 of JAMXBB010000003.1, read as the reverse complement.
GAAAATTCATCAAATACTAATAATGTTTTTACACAAACATTCTATATTATAAATTATTGAGATTTCATGAAAAAAAAATCCATATCCATATTGTAAAAATAAATATGCTCAAAATATAGATCAAAATGTTCTTAAAGCTTCAATACATCTAATTTTAAATAACATATTACTACTTGTCTAAAAATCTATATATCTCCTTGACTTTCCTTATCTCTCATAACATCATCATCATTCTCACTACTACTTGTATCTGAAAGTCATGTTGTATCATACATAAAGTGATGAGTAATAAGCAAATGTAATTAAATTCCAAAAATAAACAAATAACTATAGGAATTGTTTTTAAATCTTGCTTAAATTATCAAGAAAAAATCTTTGACAAGCCATTGGATAGGTTAAGTAAGCTAAGATAGTTATAAAACTATTTATATCAAGTTAGTGGCTTAAGAAAGCTTGAGAAAACTACCAATCTTAAGGAATAAATACTTATAATTAGATTACACTCATTCTATACTTATGTTTGTTTTCAATTGTAGATAAAGAACATAGAAGGCAACTAAGGAAAAAAAAAGGAACAAACTTCAATTTTTAGTTAAAACTAATAGCAAAAAAAAAAAAAAAACAAAAAACAAAAAAACAAACAAACAAACAAACAACAACAACAATAAACTTCAATTTTTTCAATTTTTATATGATCAAACACACTTATAAGTCATTGTCTTTTATCATTCAATAATAAATAAAGACATAACACATACTCTCAACTTAATATAAATACATATGCACCTCTACTTGTACTAAACACTTGTTTGCTATCTCAACAACTTCGTCAAATTTAGTCCCACTACTTAGCGTTAAATCAAAAAACCACAAATCACCAACTTTGTCCAATTTAGTTTCATATAATTGATTTCACTTAGCACACATAAAATACTAGTCACACTCATATAGGTTAGATGGTTTTGGAAGTCATATCTGTAAAGCTTGACCATCACGTTGACTTCTTTCTTCATCATATAATCCCTCTAGTCATTCAAGTGTGTGACCATTTTCATAATTTTTCTCTAACTCTTTATGGAAGTGTCTTTCTTCTTTATGTTGGATTCTTTCTTCATGAAGGTCTACCTATGTTTCTTATAGCATTGCTCGCACCTCATCCATGTAACCTCTTTCCATGAAGAATTACTAATTGCTACTGGTTCATAACCTCTTTGAAGATCGTAGCCACTCCAAAATTTGCTTTTGTAAACTCATCAACTATCGCATGCAATCGTTAGGTTTCCAAAAAAAACTAGGACTTTAAAAACTTCTTATGCGTGGTGTCCTAAATTTTTAGTGACAAATATATTATAATCAGCACTTTGCATATTTTATAATATGCTTAATTAATGAAATAATCTATAAACTTACATAATCCTCAATAGATTACCTAACCACCATTACTGTTAGGCCTTGGTTCACAATATTAAGTCATCCTAAAGAACTTAATAACATTAGGGTGGTTTTTCTCAATCTGACAATACATGTAATGTTATGTTAAATTGTTAAGATTTCTAAAAACCAAATAGAAAATAGAGAGCGTTTGCAAGTTATGCATGCAATAAACTTCAAGATAAGCTAATCAATATAAAGTAATTCACTAATTATGAAGGAATTTATGCTATTGAACTCATAATTTATCTATACTAGAAGGAAATATATGCGAGTGTTATCTATAGAAACCAAGAATTATGGAAACAATTAAAAGAAGGTTCTAATATTTTTATATATTTATGGAAACAATAAAAAATTCAGGGGATTAGGAGGATCATATTTTATCCATAAAATTTAAATCATTAACTTCTTATGTAAGAGATAGCACAATATCATTTAAATGTATTAAATTACTTAATCATATATTACAATATTCTAGTTTAAAAAAGATTAATAAATTTATATAAACTATTTAGAAAATGTATATACGATTAAAAAAAAAAACATAGAAAGATAACATAATAAAAAAAACCAAAACATCCATCAATAGGGTATGACCATGAACATGTTATACATTAGCCTTTTTGTTGCATCTACTACCATATTGCTATTTTTTTCCCTTCAATGTAAGATGAAAACGTGGGATTTTATACATTGCTTTAATGCATTATTGTAGTTGCATTGTGTGAAAGAAATCTAAGTTAGTATTACACTAATTTATGTGTATTTGTATTGATCTTGATCTTACTAATGTATTCTTATAAAAAAAAAAAAAGGATATCTAAACTAGCTGGGTGTGAATCATGCTCATGTGGCAATAACTAGCTAATTAAAGCATACGTACTTTTGTTACTTTGCTCATAGGTCTGAGAATAATGACATATAAAGTATAACAAAACCATACAAGAGGATTGTATCAATCAAAAAATATATAATATCCACCAACATGTTATGCTATTACCAAACTAGATTACTTTTACAACAAAACAAATCATATTCATAAGTAAACCAAAAGGAAGAGAGCTAGTAGAAAGGAAGATGGGCAAACATACATGCAAAATCCTTCAAAATTAGAGTATTGACTCAACTCCTCTATGAACTATTTGACACCACTATTAAAACACCAGTCTCCAATTCCTATCACAACAAGTGTCCATATAACAAAACTAAAACTAAATGAAGAAACAAGCTAATGAAAAGCATAAATTATGTATCATAATAATATCTTAATAAAAATATATTCTAGGGTCATAAAAAGATAAACACAACTTACTTGAACTATCAGAGAAATTATAGTAAATTGCAACTTGTTTTTAGGTAAGTTAAAGATTGTAACTTTGAGAAAGAACATTATGAGATTTAGAAACACCAAATAGGAAAGGTTAAACTTTTAGGGTATATAATAAGAAAAGAAAGCTAAAACATAGGAAAAGGAAATTAGAAGGTGTTAACTTTTGGGATTTGTAGACTTCCATAGAAGAGAAGAGTTTATAGGTAATTGACTACCCTTAACAAGACAGTTGTAGAGTCTCATGATTATTATAAGACCGTTATCAAACTACGTTTTATTTGTAAATAACATAACTTACACATGAAAATGTAAAAAGGAAGCTAGATTTATTTCCCTTATTAACATTAGAAATAATATAATTTTGAAATATTAATTTAACAAGACTATTAATATAACATCAGTGGACCTATATGAGACCTAGTGAATTGAAGGAGTTGGAAAGCTTCTAACACATGTAAAATTGCTAAAACTATATACTTGTTAAAACCTATTACAGATTTAGGTTGTAATTATTTTGCTAGTATAAATTATACCTATAATTAAGAGATCCATACTAGAGTCAATTTAGATTCGACCCATTATTTGTTATTTTGATCCTTACTATGAACAGTCAAGGGTAACACGATCTCAAAGATAATCTAACAAGCACATACTTATCAAAGATAATCCCTAGTGCTATTGCATCAAAATCACATCTGATCTTAAAGGCCCATACTTATCAAGCACATATGGCATTATGTGATTTAGAAATCTACGTGTATTTCATTATTTTAGTGACTATCATATTTAATTGAGGTAACCAACATATCACATATTATTTTTAAAAAAAAACATTTGAAAAATAATACAATTTTAAAATATTTATCTAACAAGACTATTAATGAAACAAACAACCACCATACATACACAAATACACTTGGGTTGTAACAACTAGCCACCACTTGTTGTCACTCCATGCACATCATCGTTGCAATTCTTCTTTTCATATGCTTGTTACAAAAAGTTGTAGTTATGCTGTCACCAATACTATACCATCGCCGGTCTATATTGGCACTCTTTCAATTTATGCAACTGCCTCTATTAGAACCTTAGCCGCCCTTCTAATTTCAAGCAACTCTATGCATCTTGGTAAATTTATACCCAATCATTAAAACAGAAAAGCAATCACAATATAACCTTAAAATGGAATATAGCAACACATACACACACACACACACACACACACACATATATATATATAGAGAGAGAGAGAGAGAGAGAAACAGAATGAGAGACTAGGTGTTAGCTAAGTAGAATTGGTGAGTAAGTGAGAGTGAGATGGGGGAGGGTTCTATGTTGTTTCCTTCTATGGAGAAGCTAAGTCATTCCTAAAGAAAGAGAAGCATTTGTGTTGTTGGTTTTTTCTTAAATAAGGTGCACACAGATTAAAGGCAAGCTAAATGTTATTAAAAATTAGATTTTTGAATTGTAATTAGCTAGTTTGAAAAAAAAAAAATGAATTACAAATAGCAAATAGAACATTTAAGTGAGGTAAATTTCTTTTCTTTTTTTTTTCTTTTGTTCATTGCAAATATAGTTATTAATTTGCTATATGTCCCTTTAGTAAATGGTAGCTAAAAGATATATTTGAGAGAAAGAGAATTGGTGAGATATAATTATTTTATTTTTTTTATCCCATCAATTATTTTTCCTTATATTTCTTAATGTATCCCTTGTATTTGGAAATATTATATGACAATATATTTTATCTTGACTACAAATATTGCCAATGATATATCTTGCACAATGTTTAATTGTATTTTATAACAAGAATAAAATATGTAATATATTTTCTTAGGATTAATAAGAGGAGAACGATTAATAGAATAATGGAGTTAATGAACTTAGATAATTATTAATTGGTGCAAGTGGTCATTATATTTCAAATATATATCTCTACATAATTAATGTGCTTTATTTTATCAATTGCTACTAAGGGAGCCAAATTCTAAAAATATTACAATTTCATTCAAAAAAAATTTTGACTTATCATTTTCTTCTTCTTCATTTTTTGTTTTTGTTTTTTTTTGTTTTTGGCAATTTTGACTATCATATTCAAATAAGACTTTTTTTCTTTTCTTTGACTATATAATATGGCAAGTTTTTGTGAGGTATCTCGAAAACCTTATAAAATAAGATCTTATTTACTTTTGTTATTTAAAGAAAATAGAGTTTTGAAGTATACATCTATATATAATGACTTTTATTTTAAAATAAAGAAATGAATTTTTCTTATAGCATGTTTGGTTGGTAGATTCACCATTCAGTTCCATGTTTATTCTTTGTAGAATCTTTATTTCCGTGTTTAGTTGTATTTTGTGCAATAGCCCCATAGAATTCACATTCATAAAAGTTAAGAGTGGTCATTCCTTTTAAAGGCCAAATAATACCCATTCTAGCCATCATTCCTAACCCCCCCAGTAACTCTATCATGATTACTTTATTCCAAATTTACTATTTATGATACCTCGACCTTTGACTAATTATAAAAAAGTATGGAATGATGACATGTTTCTAATAAACATGTAACTTCAAAAATATGACTTAGAAAGTGTGAAAATAAAGTGCTAACAAGAAATACGGGTCAGGAGTACTATTACGTAAAGTAATTGTAATTGGTTAGAATCAGTAGATTTAAGGTTCCAAAAAATATTCTCAAAATCAAATAAACTTTTAATATGGGGTTACAAAAGTTAAGCATCCTAGTAAGATTTATTTTGTAAAATGAAGTTGTCAAAATATTGAATTTAATAAAAACATAATTTTACTAGCAAATATTTTTATTGTAAACCTAAAATGTCAGGGAGATCCAAAAAATAAAATTATGTGACCTATAATAATAATAATTTAGAATAAATTGAAACTAAAATAGCTAATATAAGTATCATGTGTATATGTAATGCTTGAAGTTGGAAAATGGTAATGTTTAATATATAAATATACATAAATTAATATCTAAATTAAGTGAAATAATAAAGGAATTGTATAAACCAGATAGAGAGCTGATCTTTGCTAATATGGGGCATGGCACTTGGATGACTAATACAAAATAGGTGTCACAAAAGAAAAGTTGCAAGTAGCATTCAAATTTGGAAGGAGACATTTATAATCAAGAATGGAAAATCCTTAAGGCTATAAAAAAAAATAAAAAAAAAAACATCTTTCCTATATATTGGATTGCTTTGGCAAAAGAGGACGACAAATTTGGTCAGGGGAAAATTTAAGAGTTAGGAAACAAGAAGAATTGGAGTAAAAAAAAAGAAAAAAAAAATAGAAGGGAAATAGAAAAAATCTAGAGTGTTGCAAGTTTAATAGTCTAGGCATCACTTGGGAGTGAACCATCACCATTTTCCAAAGGAAGAGGAAGTGGCTAGACAAACCGATAATCACCAAATTGCTGATGCTGGTCAGAAACCCCAACACCAGTAAGTATCTGTTTTGCTTCCGATTTTCAATTAAATTCTGAAAATAGCAAATACTTTCCAAAATTTATGAAACTTGATTTTCCAAAGTATTTTTACATGAGGAATTCAAATATTAAACCGGATTTTTCAAATTCAAAGCGGAAATATAGGTTCTTTAAGAAACTGCGCTTAAAAACGAATTCTACATTAAATTTTAAAAAATAGTAAACAATGTAGTTTCTACCCTAATTTTTGCATGTGAACTTTTGAAAGTGTCTACTTTAATTCTATATAAAAAGTTATGGAAATTTGAGAAGTTGAATTTTTAGTAATGTAGGGTAAATTGTGATAATGCACTGGAAATGCTTAAAATGGACAGTTTACCAAGTAATTTGATTGGTATGTGTTATATCCTAGTTGTAAATGAGTATTAGGAGATTGAACTATTCTGGTAAAGTGTGAAAACAAGAGAGTAGGTATTGAAATCAAGTGATATGTCAGAATATGAGATGGCACATGAATGAGAATGTTAGGTAGATAAAAACATGAAATAACTCGATGTATAGAACCTAGGTTAAAGCTAATGTAGAGTATTGACTTATTCTAGTTATATATATGGATTTCTAAAATAATTCATTATGTCCTTCATATATGTTTAGCCATAAAGTTAACCTAAGTGATATGTTAATAGTATTATAGTGATTAAATATTCAACAAGTGTTTTACTAAAATCTCTTAACTTAGAAAGGATGGTATATTAAGGAAATAAGACATGACAATACTTATGTAATGTTTGAAGAAGTCAGAAACTATATTAGAAAGTACATTAGAGGAATCTTGAATATAGAAGATAAGTTAAAAACTAGCTCAAAAAGTATCATAGACTAAAGATGCATTATAAATGAATAAGTCCAAGACCTAAATCCTAAACATAAATATGTTAGCAATCTTGCTTACACTTGGCCTATATTAACTCAAGTATTATATGCATTTTATTTAAGAGATATGGACAAGAAAATGCCTCGAGAACCAAACTAAGATTTGGGGAATTTGCTAAGTAGCCTACGTAAGTGGACTTCTTGTGTGCTTAGAGTAGATTTTATCTACTCATAACTTATCTTACTCTATCTAATTGATCGGTCTTATGTGTGAATGTGACATATTGTTTGATGAGTTGCTAAGATGAATCCACATCTATTGGGTATATGTATTTTTCGTTTATTCATGTTTCATGAATGCAATTTATGTTGTTGCTAGGTTGTTGATTGATTTTAATTCACTTGGTTTTTTATTAACCTGACAAAGAGATTAGGTATTAACCTTACCTCCTAAAGTGTTCACTTAAGTGAACCTGATATCGAGGTCTTAAAGATAAAAATGTGAGTGAAGTAAAGTAAGAGATTGGTTAATAAATAGGTGAGAAAACCTGCTTGGTATTTGATTGGTAATTACTGGGTATGTGACTGATGCATTCATGGCAAAACACGAAAAGGACCAATAAGTTAAATTTTCTAAAATTGGGATTTTTCTTGGCAAAGTTTTATTTTCAAAATCAGAGTTTTGGTTAAGCAAGCAATATAACTTCTGAAAGCTTGGTTTTGTAAAACAAATAGCTTGGTTTATATAAACAGATTCTTATGCATATAGATTTACATTAATTAATAATCATAACAGCAACTGTGATTGCTATTAGGTTGATTTTTCTCGGTTCCTAGACCTTAGTTTGTGTCTACATGTCCGGATTGAAGTAAACCAATCGGATGAGGGCTAGGATATCAATACTGATGTATGTCACATACATGAGCATAGCACGCATATATTACATTTGCATTGCTTAGCTGGATTGAAGAGTGTTGTAATTGAATTGATAGATTACTATAAGTTTATGATGAGACATTGCTTGTATGGTTATTTGTTTATCTATTCTCACTCAACTTATAGTAAGCTTAGGGGATAAGTTTTCTTATCCTTAGGTTAAGGAAGAAATTCAGTCAGTGCATCGAATTATTTTAGAAGAAAGACTTGGAAACACTTAGTGAAGTAATTTCTCATAAGATGGGTCAAGCTATTTAAGTTGTTGTAGGATTCGCCTAAAGTTTTGGAAAGTAGCTCTATAAGAAGTATCAACATATTATGTGTGGATTAGAACTTATAATTTGTAATATGTTACTTAGGCTTCATGATTGAATCATGTAAAAGACTACACAGCTGTAATACTTTGAGCTTAGCCTACTGTTATAAAGATTTCCTCTATTGTTTGTTATACCTAATAAGAGTAGGTTTGGCAACAATATTTTATGGATTTGATTGATAGGTGATTTACAAATTTTGCCTTATCCTTACTTCAAGGATAACAATAACGAACTGTCTTCAAGTATCAAAAGTTAAGAAAAATTTTCAAGCAAAGACCTAGAAAGCAAGGGCACAATACTATTGTTGGAAATTAAAAGATATTTTGTTTACTTCCACTCATAAATTTGTTGTAAAAGATATCTTTTTTACTTTTTGCTAGGAAAATAAAAAGATATCTTTTTAATTCTCTCTAGACTAAGTAATAACTAATATTGGAGATTTATAACAGGTTATGTGTTTATTGTTATAGCAATATTATTTATAGACCTTTTTTTTTTTTATGCACACTAGTGTAAATAACAAAACAAGTTAATGCTTTTGCAATATTTGACATTTTTATTTATAAAATGATTGATAAATTACGTTGCTTGTAAAATGAAGATTTAAAAAGTATTTGTAATGATTATTCCTTAAATTGAAGTTATGTGTTATATATATATATATATATATATATATATATTATTAAAGCCCTAGGGGCTTTATATAACTATCACTTCTTAAAGTTACTTATTTAACCCCCCAAATATAATATTATTCAACAAAAATACCAATATTAAAATAACTTTTTAAAATTAGAAATGTCATATACATGGATAAATTTGTCAACTTTTTTTTCCACCTTTTTTTTTCCTTCTTTCCTACTAATTTTTTACTCCAATTTTTTCTCCCTCTTTATTTTCTCAATCTATTTTTCAACTTCCATGTACAAAATAGCTACATTTTTTTTTTCTCTCTTTCTTCAACTAGCACTTCTCTACATTCACCTTCTCATCTTCCACTACATTTTTTCTCTTACAACTTACACTTTCCTATACATATTTACAAATTCCCATAAAGTGATGGTTTTTTATTTTTATTTTTTTCAATTTTCTTTTCCTCTCTTCTTCATATGTAGAGAATATAAATATATTAAATACTATTGACCTTTTTCTTCATATTTTTATTTTTTGATCTTTTACATAATTAATTATTAAATATTATGAATTAAAATTTCATACATTTGATTTTTTAAATTTTCACATGCATCATGGGTGCAACTTCTGCTAGTGTATATATAAATTTATATGTGCATAATGAAATATATTTATTTACTTATATATATAATACAATGGCAATATATTTTTTTCCTAAAAATTTATTTATATATGTATTTTTTGCATATACTTTACAAGTGTATAAAAGGGAATTCTTGTACTTTTATTACCTAACCAATACTTCTCCAAAATCATTCTGCGAATCAAAAATGCAACAATGATTCTATTCTACAATGAATGGCCATTAAAGCCTAATTCCAACTAAACTCTATTACCATAGAATTGTCATTCTTTTCCACCTTTATTCCTTATTAGTATCAAAACGTAGTGTTAGTTTTTGTATAAACCATACAAATAAATTCTTTTAGTTGTATCATAGCAAGTGTATGAGAGCAAAATCTTTGATGTGTTAGTCTTGTAGAAAATGTTTTCTAAAGACTCTTTTCCACTTATGATAAATTACCCTACTACTTTATTTCATATTATCACATGAAAAATTATATTTGTATTCAATATATATTTTAATATTGTGCTATAAACAAATTAATATAATATATCTCATGTTTGACCATAAATGTGGCCAATAATGTACTTTGTGCAACGTTTAATAAATGTTACTAAAACATACCAAAATTGACTACATTTTGCAAAATCTAAAAATGTCGCATAAGGCTAAAATTCTTGTAGTGCCATTTTCATTTATTTTCTTGCTTCTTTTACTAAAAATTAATTAATTTAATCTCAAAATGTATCTTCCTTCCTTTTGACAACCATATCATTTTGAAGGAGATCTCCTAAATTAGCCATCCACGAAGAATAGGATAGAGAGGTTTCCAATGAGCACTGGCTTATTTATCTCGTTAAGTACCTCGAAATCTATCCATAAACTTACATGGTTTTTTATAGCTTACTTACAAAAGACCAATTGAAGCCTACTTGAAATTCACTTGATAACATATAGGAACAAAATGAAAAAAAAAAAATGGCAATTAACTTAAAGTTACTATAGCTAATGACCTTATAGACTCTTGTTATAGGTGTTTTTAAGTCGAACCCAGCATGGTGTCCCAAGAAACCACTTGGCATCATGATGTGGCGAGAAGTTGGGACATAACCTAAAGAAGCCTCACCCTCATAACAAGAGGAAGGCTTCTTGAATGCACATTGCAATTATAACTACCATGATTCCTAAATCTTCCATGTTGTAGGATCTTCATGTATGTATCAGGAAATCAATGAATGATGCCACCGATAAATGTTTTCCTAAGCCCCTATAGTAGGGGACTTTTGGACTTAATCAAATTCCTCTTCCCTATTCAAGATTGTTGTAACTTTCTTACTTGCTCCAATTCCTTCTACTCTCTACTAACTTAAGCATTGGACTCTCTTTATTAGAGACAACTCTAGTTACCCTTAGTGTACTCCTTTTGTAGGTCTATTTGATCGAGAAGAGACCATCTTCAATAGAAAGTTGAGAGCTAAGAAGAAATCAATAATGATGCTAAAATAAAAACTACCTAATTATACTTAAAACAACACAAACTTATAGAGGGTGTTGATAATGCACAAAATAATGTGTATGTTCCCACTTAAAATGTCATAGTTACATGCATTTAATTGAGTAACTTTAATAAAAGAATAAAAGTGCACAAAATTGACTAATTGCACTAAAAATGAAAAACGAATCAAAATAAGGCCTAAATGGAGAAAATTTGTGTACTTTTAACTTATAAGTAATCAAGGCCACTTGATTTTCTTAAGGAGATCAAATTGAGACAATCTTTTATCTGAATGGCCTCTTAGCCCCAAGCCCTAATTAGGCAGCACATTTAGATCTATACATGATTAGAAGCATTAAAGTCACTTCATGGATGCCATCACCTTACTAGAAGGTTATCATTAAGGTTGTAAGAGATTCAAAGGGGTTAAATACATCATTTAAATGTTGCTTACCCTTACCATTTAAATGATATAGTTAAACCCTATATGGTATAAGCATGATAAGTGGCTGCCATTTACATGGTAAGCTTAAGCCATTTGAACAACATAACTGGATTATAATAAGCTGCAATTTCTATTTTAAGCATAAGCCAACTTCATATTTCCATTTTTTCCTCTCTATTTATGGATTTAGGTTAAAGTTTTAGGTTTCTTTAATAGTCTAGTTGGTAGCATATGTTTTAGAGACTAGGAATGCTCAAGCAATATATTCTTCTAAATGTTTTAGAGGCATGGTTTAAGGTTCTCCATATTTTTTAGGATTTTCTAATATTTTACTCATATTTTGAATAGTGGACTCCATGCTCTTTGTTAAAAGCATGAGCTATTAGTGGTATGATTCATTTGATGGGCTTATTGTGATTGGTTTTATTGTTTATATGTTGGGATTAAATGTATTTTTTTTTTTTTTTTGTCTTTCATTCATTGTTTGTATAGTACTGATTGAAACCAAATTTTAAATAAATTAGGATTTTAGATACTTAGAAAAGATTAGCAAATTTCAATGAAGAAGACCAAGAGTTTCAGTACCAACACTGGAAAATGAGGTTTTGGTTTAAAGCTCTATGACTTACTAACTTTATGCCATTGTAGTTATGGTTTGCAACTAGGAGAGGCACATAAATCATAAATTAAACTGGAGTGCCTACTTCATGACAATGCTAATCATTCAAGTTCTGTTTGATTCATCTTTTTTCCATCTTATGAGTATCTTTTTGGTATCTACGTGAATCATGTGTTCAGCAAGAATAAGATACTATAAAGATGGAAATATAATTCCATATATACCTCTCTTCTAAAATTAATTACCTAAAAAATCTTGATAAAGTTAAATTTATCTACCCTTTACTTTAAGCATATTTACAAAAGTACCAATTAAAAAAATAATCTCTAATGCATAAATTTTTACAAATCTTTTCTCTTAAAAGTATATAAAATTCTATTTCTCAATTTTTACACTCTAATCACTATCTTCATCATAATTATAAAATAGAAGTAGATAAGATACAAATAAGATAGTTTGCTAAACAATTTCAAATAGATATTAATTGGACACATAATAGATATAGATAAGATACATACAAGAAAAGAATAATCTAAGTAAGACCTCAATGAATCTTATAGGAGAAATACTAAAAAAGGTTATACCTATTGTTAGGTGATTTTGGTATAGAGCTTTGATCTTGCAAAAACACAAATAAAAGGCTAAAGTGGTGCCAGGGCTAATCTGGCATAACCACTCTAATGCCCAAGTAAGCAGTTGATTTTGTGAAAAAGTAAGTGAATAAGTAAGCAAAATATTGAAGGGCATAAGAAAGTTCTTACAATGCATTCTTTCCATTATTTATAGGCAAATACTAGGTGTTTATAATAGCTGATAATCATTAGTCGTAGACTACATAACAATCCCATAATTAAGCACATAACTAAAAGATAGGAGTAGTAGGCGGTTATGTAATGAGATTATACAAAGTCTCAACTACCTATGCCACTTTCCAAATTCAAACCAGATATGTAAGTAAGCCAGACTTTGAGGCCCATTAGATGAGCTAAACCTTTGTTGGCCTTAACTGAAAAAACATCAGCTAACATCTTAGCAATCAAGATGCCAAGTAACATGTCAGGGTAAAATCCAGCCATTAACATTTGTCCCCAAATTCTTGTGGTTAAGAATTTGACTATGGGAGTAAAGAAGATTCAATACTCAATCTGAGCAATCGGATGGCAAAGGACACAATCAAGCAAATGCCAAGTAACGTGTCAATACCTAAGATGTGTTATTTACAGTGCATCATATTGGATTCTAAGCGAAAGGTCACAACCTTTAATTTTCCTAGTCATTCACTTTCCTACAATGATACATATGATAACTATCATATCAGTTATCATTGTACCATAGGGTCTACTAACTGTTAATGGTATCATATCCCCTAGATGTCTAAACTTAACATGCATCATCCATCCATGCTTAACCATCTCATCAGAGCTCGCATCCCTATTAGAAGTGTTTTAGAATTTCGAGAAGTGACCACCCATATATAAAAATCTTTTTCATTCTCATTAACATTTTCTGCTCCTCTCTATTCATATCCCTTTTTAGAATTTTTCATTGCTTTCAAGATTTCTTTTTGCAAGTTCCTATCCAGATAGTGAGCGACTTTCTTATACTGCTAAGTGATCCTCATAAACTTAATTTCAACAAGTGTGGTCCGAAGCATCATTCATCCTCTTATTTCTTTGGATTTCGAAGTGACCTTGTTCGAAACTACTTTTACCCCCTAAAGAAGGATCAATTCGGCATCCTCTTGTAGTTGTTTGATAGATAACACAATGGAGTGATGGGAAAAACTCACCCGTATTGATGCTCTTCCCTTAGATAACTATCCAGATGAAAGGGAAGAAAGGTCCACTACCAAGTATTTACACAATAATGTAGTTTACCACATTAATTCTTTAGATGAAGTAATGAGTGGTGCTATTAGGGCACTCGTCGGGAATTATAATAAATACTAGCAAGATCTCCCCAATGCATGGCATTTGCATAGGCCAAGGGAAGATAAAAGAGTGTTTTCCAATAGACCGTTAATTTCATTTATATTTGAAATATCTTGATTTTAGATTACATCTCCCATTCTTTACTTTTCAAAAACAATTCTTTAATTATTTCTATATGGTGCAGAGTATGTTCTCCCCTAATACTTATAGGCTCCTTATTGCATTCGAAATTATATGTGAAGAGATTGAGGTTATGGCTAAACCCCAATTGTTTAGATATTTCTTCTCAATAAAGAGGTAGCCTGATAATTGGTATTTTGTGGTAGCTTAGCACAAACGTAAATTCATAGATGGGTTAAAGTCCAAGATTCACAAGTAGCATGACAAGTATGTCTCAATTAGGTTGGATGAGGAGTTAGATTTTTAAACTCAATGGACTGAGCCTATCTATACTAAGGACATTAAATTACCACCGAATGATGCTGCTGCTGCCAAGAAGATCAAAGAGATATGAGGAAATAAGATGTTCTTCTTAGATGTCGAAAGGATTATATCCTAATTTGAAAATGGGGAAGCCAATATTTTCTAACAACAAAGGTAGGTGTTGATCTACCTGCCATATCGAGTAGAGCTATAGGAGGAAAGCCACTCTCATGACTTGGTGAGAGAAATGTTGCCTTTAGGCTTCGTTTAGCATAGACTTGTATGCTTTTTAATAATTCCCCTCTCCTCTATTTATAATGCTCTTCCTTTTATGTAGGCATAGGTGTAAGGGATGTGAATCTTAAGAAACTATTGGCTCAAGCCAAAGCCAAAAAACAAAAACTCGACAAGCATGCAACTACTAAAATTCTTATTAGTCGACTACTAGCTCAAAAAAAGACTGCTAAAGAGAAGGTTATAAAGGAGACCATCACTCCAAAGAAGAAAAACGAAACCCCTCCTACTAATAAAGGTTAGGGAACCTAACAAATAGAGGCTGTCGAGATTTCACAACTTGAGGTACTTCCTACAATTAAGGATACTCTTTGGGAGGAAATGCCAAGAGAAGCTAGCTATGATATTGCCTTTGTCAACAACGTTGAAGGTATTCCCCAAGAAACGATAGACAACTTGGTAAACCAAACAAATGCTAACCAGAGTCCTAAGAAGAGAAGCGGGAAAGAGCTTGTCGACCAACCTCTGTCTAAGAAAAGCAAGGGCTTAGATGAGAAGACAAAGAAGGCTTTAAGAAATAAAGCTCTTGGCATTAGTTCTGCTGAGTTTGATCTTAACCATGAAGTGGGTGAATATTTTGTACTATGCTAGAGTTGCAATGTTTGGGACACTAATTTGAATTTGGGTGATAGGAAAAAGTCCTTAGCCCTATTGGAGGGAGTCATTAACCCCAAGGATAAAGATATTGCGAAGAAGGGCATTAATAAGGTTGATGGTTGTAATAAAGGCCATATCGTCGACAAATTGTGTGATGTAAGTATATAATTGTGACCTTTTCATTTATGGATGTCTTGTTGCTAATCTAAATTTGCCTATGTATAGATTAGCAACCATGTTTTGATAACCTTAGATGTGGCAGAAAAAGAAATGAAAAAGGTATATTCAAAATTTTGTTGCATTGCCGAAAACTAATTAACTTATTTAGCTTCGTTAATTTTGTTGTAGAAAGTAGAGGAGGCTTACTTCTCCTTAAAAGCACAAACTATCATGGTCGAGAACACTAGGATTAAGGTTGAGATAGAGGCTAAGAAGTTGCAGGAGGAGCTCTTTACCAAGAAACTAGCACATTCGTTGGTGGCTGATGCCATCTTGGGCTTTCAAGCCAAGAACAAGGAGCTCTATAAGGAGATCGAGGACCTAAAGGAGGATTTTTGTAAAAGACAAAAAGAATGCTAGGGGGTAGGAAGAACAGTCACCTCAATGAGTGACAAAGAGGACAAATTGAGAGTTTAAACAAAGAACTTGAAGATAAACAACATTAAACTCAAAGCTCATGTTACCGAACTAGCGAAGGCAGCAAAAAGGGTCATCTATCGAGGAAGCACTATCAATTGTGACTCCCAATTAGCAATATAAAAGATTGCTTTGAAAAAAGTTCTTGTAGGGGGTCCAATTTGCGAAGGAAGAAATTTTAAAGGTTCATCTTAATTAGGAATTGTCATGCCTCAACGTTGTCGATGTTGATGATGGTGATGCTAGTAGTAATGATTAGGAGACCAACGAAGAAGTAGAGATAGAGATTTAAAGGTAAGGTGCTAATATTCAAGCTAGAGTTTAACTTCCTGCCAATGTTGAGGAACCATCATCAAAAGAGATCCCTTATGTTTGTAACGAGAGCTCCAACTCCTCAAACAAGACCCCTAGTATCGATAGAGAGATAAGCTCCAAGAAGGTCACAAGCTTTGCCGACAAAGATGATAATTCCGCCCAATCCAAGAGGAAAAATGCCTCAGACTCTTAAGGAGTCGATTGATTTATACTTTGTTTCCGCAACATTTTATGGACTATGTAGTCGAGATGCTAACCTTTCAGTTGTAATTAACCTTTTCTTTTCTTATGTTTAACAATTGTGATTCTTGGTACGTTTTATTTCACACGCATTTTACATTTACATGTCCTTTTGTAGACATAACATTTATTGGCCATATAGGATGTAAACTTTTAGGTGTTCAGTTTTATTTTCTTAACTATGAAACTACCTATTGAAGGTAGCATGGAGTCTGTCAACACTAATTGCTCAAAACACTTTTTCAAAGAACATTTAATGTTACTCGTCAATTAATACTAAGCTTGTTAATCATTGTAGGTTGGAACTTATTAGGTATTAGTTTCTAGAACTTCATTAATCCATTAATCGTGCATTGATCAGGAATAAAAGTGATGGTGGTAAAGAGAGATACTCATAAACTTAAAACAAACATTTCATACTTGAATACGGTATAGGGCATTGCCTTACATTGTATAGAAAGGAAAAAAAATAATTGTAATTGATAGAAAACTACTCAAAATAGAGTTACAGATTCTCGGCATTCCATGCACGAGGTATGATTTTTCCATCTAGCCATTCTAGTCCATAGGCCCCCTTATCCATGACTTCCTGAACCATAACAAGATCCTCCTAATTCGTATTAAGCTTCCCTTAATTCTCTCATGCACCAATTGCCTCTAACTTCTTGTAAACCAAGTCTCTAGGCCAAAATACCTTATGTTTCACCTTCTAATTGTAGTATCTTACCACCTTATGTTGATAGGCAGCAACTCGTACTCTTGCGATATCTCTAATCTCCTCAATTGTATCCAAATTGGTCGTAAGGCTGACTTAATTTGTCATATTGTCACGCATTTGTATCCCAAGATTAGGTAGGTCCAACTTAATCGATAGAACTACTTCCGATTCATATGCAAGCATGAAAGGTATTTCCTTAGTCGAAGTCCTATAAGCAATCTTATACCCCCACAAAACATTAGGTAACTCATCGACCCATTTACCCTTAACTGTTGATCATCTCTCCTTTTCAAATTGTAAAGGGTGTTCTTATTAACAGCTTCCACTTATCCATTGGTTTGAGGATGAGCTACTAAAGTATAATTCATATGAATGCCATATTTCTCAGAAAATATTTGAAACTTATCGTTATTGAACTGTAGCCTATTATCAATCACTATCATAATGGAACCCCAAACCTTGATTTGATAAAGTTGAAAACAAAGGCCTCAACTTTCCGTTTGGTGATTTTAACTAATACCTTAGCCTCAACCTACTTGGTGAAATAATATATGACAACTATGACAAATTGTCGCTGGGTCGTAGACTTTAGAAATGATCTAAGTATGTCTAATCCCCACTAGGCAAAGGGTCAAGGGCTAGTGAGGCTGTGTAATTCACCAATCATTCTACTATATCGATTTAATCAACTTTAAAAGAGATGACACAACCAAGTCTCCTCAACCGTTACAAACAGTGTCTTGTTTCACTAGCCTTTAACTAAACTAGATACAAGTTACAGTACAATCTATCTCTTTCAAAGTTACAATCTTAAACAATCCTCTTGAAAATACATAGAAATTCAAAGAGAAAAACAATATGAATTCTTCGAAACTTTAGTGCTAAATATCATAAGTAGATGGATATCTTTTTGGTTCTCACTACTTTCTTTTTGTTTGAATGACCCATTATTTATATCTTATTCTTCAATTCCGAGTGCTTGATATTTTCCTAAATTTTTATGAATGTTGTAACATAGTTCGATCCTTTCCTAATTTTCTATATGATGGTTAAGCCTTACCCAAAATCTGCTTGACGAACTGATTCTTAATTTGCAAGATCTAGCTAGTTACAAATAAGATATATCGGTCATGATCTTAGATTATCCCCAAATATATTACTCATACTTAAGTGGAACAACTTAATTATATTTCCTAAATATAATTAACTAGTGGAGTTGGGTCTACTCAAACTGATTAACCTTCTTTTGAAACTTCTACTTGTTACTTTATAGCTTTTGAATTGTACTTAGTGACCTTCTATTGATGCTTCTATATGCACTTTAGGTCTATGCAATATGGATGTTCTGTTCACTTCAAGTGTTAGAGCTTCTAACATTTCTTTTGCTAAACCAATTAAGTATTTCATCCACTTAACCTTCTACATATACTTCTATTGCTCTTCTATCCTTGTACTCAACATAGCTACCTTCTACTTAAGCTCTTACTAGCAATAAATATTGTTTAGTCCAAAACTTGAGAACTTTTACTAAGCCTTCTACTTGCAAATTTCTCCCTAATCTAAATTGTGCATGGCCTTCTAATGAAGGTTCAACTGACTTTACTTGCAAAACTTAACTTACACAACTAACATCATATGTTCCTTTTTGTTATCATCAAAACTAAGTTAGAGAGAATCCTAACACTTTCCCCCTTTTTTATGATAACAAAACATATTTTCGCAAAATATTGAAGAATAATTTGGCTGTACAGAAAGCTGCGCATAAAAATTACATTTTTCCCTGTCTCTCGCTTTTTATTATCATGCAAGATGCATATAAACAACCATTCAACATTTAAAATTTAATAGGAAATAGATCAAACCATTTAACATCCAAGACAATCCAAAATAAACAATCGTATCTCAAAGATAACAAAGGAGAAAGATAACAAATCACAAAAATAGTCTTAAAAGCATAAAATTAGAAAATGATATACTCAAAACAACTATTTCCTAGATTTCCTTTTGATAGAGGTTGAAGTTGATTTTTTTGTGGTGAAAGGTGGCTTGAGGTAAATGCTGTGCTTAACCCTTTGTACTTCAATGTTATTCTTTGTCAGCAAAAGAATGTGGTTGATCAAGGGAACTAATCGACCATGCCAGAAGTTCATCCTACTTCTTCTCTTAATATCCTTCTATAGAAGGTTCTACTTGTGCAAGTGGCTCTCCCTCTACCATTGCACTTTTCAAAGATTTATCCATAGATCTCTTCTTGTGCCTTGGGTGGACATAATGTGCACCATCATTAGAATACAACAAAGAGTCTTTCACCTTAATTTCTACATGGAGAAAGACCTTTTCTTCAATTTTCTTTAAGGACTTTATATCATTCACTCCTTAGGGTATCATTAATCCTTTAAACCTCAAGAGTTTCATGATAGCATCTCCACATGGCATATTGGTCCTACGTTTTTCCCATATGCCTCAGGATTTTTGTAGGAAAATCTAGACTTTTTCTTTTATCATTACAGGAATGATAACTACATCTTCAATTGTTAACCTAGTAAAACTCCCTTTTTGGGGTATGATGCAACTCAGAATAGCACAATGAATGATTCTAACTACTAACTCAAAATTAAAATTCCATGCAACCCGACCACAATCATCCTCAATTCCTTCATTTAATTATATGAACACATTTTCTTTAGTCATCCTAACTAGTTCTTCATCATCAGCTAAATCCTTTAAATCGAAACACTCTATTCGTTGACATTTCTTATTCGGCTTGCATCATCTTAGAAAATTCTTTGCAATATTTTTCATTACTAAAGCCGAAGATGATGTTGTCAATGTAAATTTGAACCACTAAAATATCCTCATCAAAATGCTTTAAGAATAGAGTAGTAACTATTTTGCCTCTATTAAAGACGTTCTTAAGGAGATATTCACCAAGTCGTTCATACCATACCCGTAGTGCTTACTTTGATCCATATAAGGCGTTTTCAATTTAT
The DNA here is from genome assembly GCA_024138015.1 of Lumnitzera littorea. Lineage (NCBI taxonomy): Eukaryota > Viridiplantae > Streptophyta > Magnoliopsida > Myrtales > Combretaceae > Lumnitzera > Lumnitzera littorea. The sequence goes on along the minus strand of JAMXBB010000003.1, from coordinate 8,822,049 downwards.
ATATATGATCTTCCTTAAAAGGGTCTTCAAAACTAGGGAGTTATTCAACGTATACTTTCTCCTTGATATACCCACTTCAGAACAAACATTTTTCATCCATTTGAAATAGCTTAAAATTCTTAAAACTAAGATAAGCAAGCAAAAGACGAATAGCTTCTAACTGGACTATGATGGCATATGTTTCACATAATCTATACCTTCTTTTTGTGAATATCCTTTGGCTACCAATATTGCTTTGATTCTTATAACTGTGCCATTTTCATATAACTTGTTTTTAAACACATATTTAGTTCCAATTATTGTTTTATTTGATGTTTTTGGAACTAAATTCCAAACTTAGTTTCTATGAAATTGATTTAATTCTTCTTGCATAGCACTAATCCATTTATCATCTTTTAAAGCATTTTCGACCGAGTTAGGTTCTTCTTGTGAAATGACTTTCAATATTTTACAATCTAGATTAGGTTTGTATGCCAAATTGAAAATCTCCAATTATTAGATCCGAAGGGTATGAAGGTTGGTATTTCCAAGATTTTGTTATGCCTTCTACAGGTTCTTTTACCTTATTTTTTGAGGCTATAGTTTTAGTTTATACAAAACCTTCTATTGGTTCAAAGTCCTATTTTACCTCTTTTCTTTTTATGAAAACAAGTGCATCTTCGTCTAACTTACCTTTTCTTAGATCTTCATAAAAATTTACTTTGATTGATTCTTCTATAACTTTGGTAGTTTTATTGTAGACTCGATAAACTTTACTATTCAGAGAATACCCTAAAAAGATAGCTTCATTAGCCTTTTCATCAAATTTACTCAAATTTGAACTGTTTCATTTTACATAACACTTACATCCAAAGCTATGAAAGTATGAGATAGTGGGTTTTCTTCCTTTAAACAATTCATGGGCAATTTTATTAGTGAATGGTTTGGTATATACTTAATTGATGACATAACAAGTGGTAGAAATTACTTTAACCCAAAAGAACATAGCTACACCGCTATTATTTAACAAAGTACAAGCCATTTTCTTAGATGGTGTGATTTTTACACTCAACAACTCTATTTTTTTTCTTGAGTGTAAGGCATAGAAAAATTATGAGTGATACCATGGTTTTTGCAAAAGGTTACAAAATCATAATCTTCAAATTCACCACCATTGTCGATTCTTAAACTGATTATAGAGGAACCTTTTTCATTTTGAATATGCATAGCATAAGCTTCAAAACACGTGAAAGCATCACTTTTGTTTTGTAGAAACAGCACCTAAGAGTACCTTGAGAAATCATCAATGATGACTAGACTATATCTATTCCTACCAAGACTTATTATCCAAGTTGAACCAAATAGATTTAGATGCAAAAGTTCCAAGGGTCAATTTGTAGAGATTACTTTCTTTTTTTTTTTGTGAGGTACTAACACAATCTTGTTCTTAAACATGAGTCAACAATGGATGTCTTCTTTTATATTGTTTTTACGTAATCCATGCACTAAATTGTTTTTAAAAAGATTTTTAAGTTAATGGAAGTTAACATGTCTTAACTTTATATGCTAAGAATAAACATTATCAAATAGTGATAGAAAACAGTTTTCAATCAAAACTTATAAAGGATTAACTTTATACACATTGCCTTTCCTAAAGCCCTCGAACGACAAGGATTTACCATTTTTATCATATGCATGGCATTTATCCTTTTCAAATATAACTTTATGCCCTTTATCATAAAGTTAACCAATACTCAATAGCTTGTGTTTAAGGCCTTTCACAAGATAAAAATTTATAATAGAAAAGAGAGAAATACTGATAGTACCATATCCAATTATTCATCCTTTCGCATTGTCTCCAAATGTGACATATCTTTTTTTCCTTCCATATCATATTAGTGAACAGCAAAGCATGTCCAATGTAGTTTAGACAACCCTTATCTAAATACCACGTTCTAAAACAATTTGCTTTGTGTTCCTACATTCATTAAAACAAATTAAACCTATTTTGGAACCCAACGAAGCTTAAGTCCTTTGTAAATTAAGCTTATGCTTTTATCATCTGCTTGAGATTTTTATGAAAGCAATGTTTCTCTATATGACCTGATTTATTACATAAGAAGCATGCATAAGATGAGGACGAATTATACTTGATATTCATTACTTGTCTTCTGTTATGCAGAGGATACGTTCTACTATATCTTCTACTCACATTCTAGTTAGTTTTAGGCGCCTCATGGAACCTTCTATCGTAAGTTCTAATAATTATATTTTTATTACATGATTAGCATAACTTAGTTTCGTGAATTAGATACTAACACGGGCTTTTCTTATAAGCTCTTATTATTTTTACTTTGTGTTATTTTTGCATCATATTTTGAATAAAATTGCATCTTTTACAAAAATTGCATTTTTTAGAAGATTGCATCTTTTAGGGTACAACTATATTTTTATCAAGATTTACATTTATTTTGTTAAAGGTTGCATTAAGGTCGCATATCTTAGAAGATTAGAATAAGATCATATATTTTCCATAATTACGTATCTTTTCTATGGTTTAGACATTTTTCCATAGTTAAGCATCTTTTTTAGGGTTTAGACATCTTTTCCTTAGTTAAACATCTTTTTTATGGTTTAGACATCTTTTCCATAATTAAGTATCTCTTCAAGGTTTAGACATATTGTCCATGGTTTAAGCATCATATGTATGTTTTCCACATTAATTGCATATTTTATGAAAAATTTCATTTAGGTACTTTAGGATTAGAAAAGGTTTTTCCCTAAGTAAAAAACTGAATTTTTTGTCTTTTAGCTAAGGATTTTTAAAATTGGACAATAAAAAATTTGGGTTTCTTTTTTTAGGATTTTTTAAATAAACATAAATTAGCTAAAAATGTAAACCTGGCTAATTTTTCAAAAATAAATGAATCTACTCACTAAAGTTTTCTAAAAAAATGAAAACTATAGTTAATTTGATCGTAATTAGTGGGTATGTAAGCGCTCCCAAGACAACCATAAAATTTGTAATTTTTTTATTTTTTAGAGAAAATTCGTAATAAAAATAATTAAAAATTCATTTTTGTGCTTTTTTAGATTTTTGCATAATTTCATATCTTTAGAAAAATTCCAAAAATAAAGGCTCATTGGTTAGTTTCTTAAATTTTTACATGGTGACTTTTGTCTTAATAGGTTAGCCTTCGATCTCATTTCTCTAATTAAATTTTTTGAAATATTATTATTATTTTTTTAGAAAATTCATGAACTAGTGGCTAAATTAAGGTCTTCTCGCTTGAAAATTCTAAATTGACTTTTTACTAGTTTAATAGGTTGGTGACTCTAAGTTATTTTTCAAAATATTATTTTTCTTTATTTTTTCCTTAATTTTATATCAAGAAATTTATATTAAGAAAATTGGGCTTAATACAGGTTAAATTAAGTAAAATCGAAATAGGACTTAACAAAATTGACAACTCTTTTGGGGAACCTGGTGGACTAACCATGTAAAAATTTTAAAAATCAATTATTGGGCTTTTATTTTATTTTATTTTATTTTTTGCTTATTTTTCTTTTAGTTAATGTATATATTGTAATATAGTTTTACTTATTAGGTTTTGTTGATACAGGTCCACTAGAAACAACCCAGCCCAATGGGCTTAAGCTTAGTTAATTTGGGGGGTTTACTTTTCTTAATAACCTACATGTTTGTTTAAATGTGGTCGGACATGGGCTACCTTAAGAACCTAAGATGAGCCACCATTGTATAACTCTTAAGTCGCTAGTGTCTTTACCTTTGCTTGATAGTGATAGGCGAGCCTACTCATATTTTGATGTAGTCTTGTAGGCATTTCTTTAGGAATGTCTAAGGCTCCAGAGCTTAAGGCTCATAAATTTTACGCTTCAACATTAGTTTCTTTTTTTTTTTAAAGAAGGGGTTAGTAATTTTAAAATTAAAGGAGTCAAAAAATAATTATCTAATTGGGCTTTATTTTCAAAATTTAATGTATTTATATATATAACACACAAGGGCTTTATTTTAAAAAAAATTAGAAATTAATACACTTATATATGTAAGTTTACATGAATATTTATAGTTGGTTTATAATAATTCTATCCCTATATTTTATTAATTACCAATTCCTATTGCATTGAATGCGTATACGGCATATTGCATCAATTTTTAGTTTTATCTTAATTTGGATATGTTGTTTTTATTTTTTATTTTTAATTGTATCATCCATAAATATTATCTTATAATATATGTATCGTGTTTTATGAGTAATAGGTTATGTTACATAAGATTTAATATAGAAAGAACAAAATCATTAATATTCCCCATTTATCATAACGTACTAATGTTAAAAAAAAAAAAGAAAAGAAAAGAAAACTTTAGTATCAACTTGTAGATTTTCTTTTTTGGGGCACATAATTATAGAAGTTAATTACAGTAAAGATTATTCTGGAACAATTATTTTTTAAGACTTTTCAATAAACTTAAAATAAAAATAAGATATTTCAAAAAGATATTTTACGATTAAAAGGACTAGTTTCATGATAATTTTTTCTTGGTTGATTTCTATTGCAATACCTCATATGTACCATACCATTAAGAACTAACAAAATAAAAAAATATAAAAAAGATTTAACCATCAAATTTCCATTGTAAATTATTTGCCATCTTAAAGTCAACAATTTTGTAAATGTCTAAGTTTCCATTCTTCATATCTACTTATTAAATTGTCACGATCCCAATAGAGTTTTTTCCATGAGTCGTCACCCTTGTATTATCTGCTTAATAAGTTATCACAATCCCAATAGAGTTTTTTCCATGAATCATCACCCTTGTGTCATCTACTTAATAAGTTTCTCATTATAAAAGAATTTTCACTTCTCTGTAGCATTCTTATAATATAATCGACATCCTCTATCCTCAATTGTCAATCTTAATGTTCTCAACTTTTTTTTAACCTTTTATCTATATAATAAGTTTAGATTCATCATTATCAGTATTTGGCTTTGGTAATATAAAATAAACATCGATTTTCAATAAAAATTTCTTAAAAGAGAGAGAGAGAGAGAGAGAGAGGTTTTCAAAGTTTTAAAAATTGATTTTTTTTGTTTTAAAAAAAAAAAGAGAGGAAATGCAGCGTTGCAAACAAAGAGGGACTCTTGTAGGAGTTGAAAGATTGCCTTTTAAGTAGTCTGACTCAACATAAAGCCCATAATCATTCATTTTTGAAGCTCAAACGTTTAAAGCTTTTCAATAGAGGATAGCCACAATAGAAAAATTTCTGAGAAAACATGGGAAATAAGTTGAGATCATGGTCCATACCTAAGCCTAGGGGCCTATTGACACATCAACTCAAGTAGACCATTCTGAAGAATTGCAGGTTCATAAGTCCAACAATGGCAACAAAGGCTTAAGGAAAGAATTAGAGAAAAAGTGATGAAAATTGAGGAAGAAATCTTTCATAAAATTGAAGAGAAAATGAGAGCTCTAAAGGGTTACAATGAGCAAAATGATTTAGACTTAGGTAATGTTTATGCTTTTGAAGACCATTAGTTACTCGAGAAGTTTAAGGTACCAAAATTTGAAAAGCATGATGGAACAGGCTGCCCTAAGCCTTACCTTAGGCTTTATGTCTATAAGATGGCCCAATTTGCCAAACATGAGTAGTTAATGATTCAAACTTTTCAAGATAGCTTGATTGGGCTAGTATTAGCATGGTATGCCCAACTAGACTTGGTTGAGTTTAACACTTAGGATAAGCTAACTCAAGCCTTTTATTAGTAGTACAAGTTCAATAAAGAGGTGGCTCCTTTCCTAATGGATATTAGTATCATGAAAATGAAGTTAACTAAGTCTTGAAGGAGTATGCCTAGAGATGGAGACCTATAGCTGCTCAAGTTACAGTATAATTGCCAAAAAATGAACTGATCAATGTGTTCATTTGCACATTAGGTGAACCTTATTATAATCACCTCTTTGGCCATACCATTTCCACATTTACAGATGTAGTCATAGCTGTTAGTCGCATTAAGGATGCCATTAGAGTAGGAAGATTGATAAGGTAGAGATTAGTACTGTTAGATTTAGAGGCCACTGTAAACACTACAATGCCCCAAATGATGATACGTGGACCTAAGGCCCTAAGCATTGGCCCAAAGCACAAGAAAAATAAGCTAAGCTTGAAAACACCTAGAAGAAGGTTCACTCGAAGTCCAATTCCTATGTCTCATGTTTATTGCCACTCAAAAGAAGAGGGTTTGCTGCATCCTAAGCCCCCAATGCTAAGGTACAAACCTCAGAAATACAACCCCAATGTACAATGTGAGTACCACATAGGTCAAGAGGTGCATGCTACTGACTATTGTTAGGAGTTGAAGAATAAAGTCCAAGATTTGATTGGTGAAAAATTGGTCCAGCTAGACTTTGTTAGGGATTTAAGGCCCAAATTCCACACAAAGCCCACTATCAATATGATACAAGGTTTGGAAAAGTTTCCAAAGATAAATTTGAATGGTTAAGCCTTAAAGGTATGATACTATTAGGGTCTAGAAAAAAGTATTGTAACTTTAGAAGGAAAGCTAATAATGTTAGAAGAAAGACTCATTAGCACAGAAATGGCAATGGGTTATGTACTCAAGTAGCTCAAAATTTGGCTTCTATTATGAGAAAGACATCACAGCATAAGCATAAGGATGATTAAGCAAAAGAGAAGTTAGGAGCCAATGCACCATATGGGAAAGCCCATGATCAAGACAAGCCTATTCACAGCAAAAGAAGGCAACTTACACAATTTAAGATTCCAATGGCCGAAGTGTCCAAACAACTAAGAGAGGCTAGATTGCTAGTATTTGAAATCCTAACAAAAAAGTATAGGTCAAAGGATTATGATCCCAACAAATGGTGTGAATAACATATGGGCCCAATAGCGCATACCATAGAGAGCTACTAGAAATTGAAGTATAAAGTGCAAGATTTGATTGATGTAGAAACTATCTAACCGAGCTTTCTCAAATAAACAACCTCTAGCATTAGATATTAAAGGCCTACTATGATCATTTGAGAAGGTAGCTTACCATTTGAAGCAGTTAGGTATATCTTCAAGAGTTCAATTCAATTGAATGGGCTAAGTTAGAATGAGTTACAAAAATAGGGGCAAGAAGTGGAAAAGAGTTTTTAGTTCCTAGATTTATTTCTTTCAAAATAATCTTTCACTTTAGAGCTTGTAGTAAACACGATCTATTTGAATGAAGTAGTTTTCATGTGCATTTTTGTCATTAAAGCTAGCTCAATTCAATAGGCTAATGTCTTTGGCCCATCATTAAAAAAATGCTTTATGCAAGATTTGGGGCAAGTGGAAATGGATAAAGTAAATGTGAACTCGGAACTTAAAATTTTCTACTTGAGGGGATGTAACACGTTACTTGAAAGGTTTAAGATTAAAAGAAGGGCAAACCATATCCTAAACACTAACTCTAAAACACATGAAAGTTGAGCAACACAATATGAGTATTGGGCTCATTTCTTAAAGGAGGTCTATTTTGAACTTAGTATACATGTCAACATGGCACTAAGCACTCATTTCGCTACCTTAAGTACAATTATCCCTTGTAAACTGATTTAAGCCATTTAGGGATTTTTCTTAAAATTAACCTTGCCAAAAACCACCCCATACTAAGGCAATAAGGAGGTTAGTGTCATTAATCTAGAGAAAATGAGTAGACTAACATGTGCTTGCCTTATTTATACCAATTCATAAGTAAATATTGACATAGATAATTTAATTTCTTTTGCATGAAGAAGAGTTTTAGACCTTGTACACTCTTTCAAATGCCTTAAGCCTATAGATTTTTTCCTAAACACTTTTGGCCCATATACAGTTCTCCCAAGCGTATACTCTTTGAACCTATGGTTTTAAGGCTTTGAATCCCATCAAGTGAAAACTTAACAATGGAAGTTGACCACCTTCACTAAAAAACCTGTGGTCAGAACTTGTAAAGGATATATAAATGCTAAACATTTTAAATTCCTATGCTCAAAAGCAAAGTCCTCATTTTATGATCCTACCCACTATAGCACCGTTGATGAAACTCATTTTACTAAAGAAATAGACTTATCTTCATTGAAATTTGCTTATGAATCTGATGCAAGCCTATGTTTTGTTTCTCCTAGGTTTTTGGCTTGTAAACTTGGGATAGATTGTATATAATTTGTTCAAAATTGGCCAAGTATATTGTTATCTATTTGCTCAAACCATTGACCAAAAGCCTTACATTGCAAATCCAAAAAAAGATCTAATTGATTGACTAGAATGTACCATTTATAAGACAAGCAATAATTTTTAAAATTGATGCCGAGAGTGAAAACAGACCTGTGAGAGTGCAAGGAAATCCTCTTAGAATAAACATTTAAAGTAATGATACTTATTCCCTTAATGGAAAATTAAAGAATAGTTAAGTGCTTTCTCAAGAACATGAATCATCATTTGCCCCTAATTTTGAAATTAATGCTTTTAAAAAGTTCAGAAATCATGAAATATGCTCTAAGAAACAAGACTAAAAGAATGAGTGATCATTAGGCAAAGGGTAAGTTGAACCCTTATTTGTGATCTTTAGGGTCTTTGAGACTTTCTTACTTGTTAGCAATATAATTTTCCATCAAAGAGTTCTTTTTTCTTTTTTTTTTTTTTGAATTTTTTGCTAGAAACCTTTTTAGATGAGAAATGAAACTTTTTTCAAAAATTATCAAGAGAGATTTCTTGAAAAGAAAAAGTTAAAGTTTTCAAAAAATCATCAAAATCTCTTAAACCTAAGTCTCATACCAATTTGTCAAAACTCGTCAAAGTCCTTGAAATTCTAGGATTGCTTATTCAAAGGGGTACTATCCTATTCCTTATTGGATTGCTTACTTAATAGAGCACAATCTAAGCCTTTCTAAGATCACTTACTTAAAGGAGTACATTCCTATTCCTTTTTAGATCACTTACTTAGTGGAGCATCATCCAATCCTTTCTATGATTTCTTGCTCAAAGGAGTGCTATCATATTCCTTATTGGATCGCTTACTCAATGGAGCACCATCTAATCCTTTCTAAGATTGCTTACTCAAAGGAGTCCTATCCTATTCCTTATTGGATCACTTTCTTAGTAGAGTACCATACAATCCTTTCTAGGATCGCTCATTTAAAGGAGTATTGTCTTAGTCCTTCTTGGATCACTAACTCAATGGAGCACCATTTAGTCCTTTCTATGATTGCTTACTCAAATAAGCATTATCCTATCTAGTTCATTCTAGGATCTCTTGCTTATAGGAGTGTTATCCTATCCTTTGTATTTCTTAAAGTAATCTTGGGTCGCTTACTTGTTAAGGAGCCATCCAATCCTTTCTAGGATTACTTAGTCAAAGGAATGTTGTCTTAATCCTTAGTTGGGTTGCTTGCTTAGTAAAGCACCATCCACTCATTTTTAGGATCACTTACTTAAAGGAGTGCCATCCAATCCTTAGTTGGGCCACTTGCTCATAAGAGCAACATCCTATCTGTGTTAGATTGTCTGCTCATTAGAACGCTATCTCGCCCTCTCTAAGATCACTTACTCGTTGGAGTGCCATCCTATCTTTTATCAAATCACTTACTCATAAGAGTGCTCTCTTATTTTGTCTCTAATAAAGCGCCAACCTATCTTGTCTTTAAAAGATCTATCATTTCGAGCAAGAGATCCTTGAAGAGAGTCATCCTCTTCAGGATACCCGCCAATTTAAGTCATGACTTTTCTTAATTGACTCTTGAAGTTGCAAGTTTTTACCTTATCAATTTAAGTTCAGAGTCAGCAAAAATAGGTATGTCTTTTTGTCTTTGTTCATCAAATCTTTACTATTTTTATACAGATTTGAATGCAAATCTATAAAATCATTATCAAAACTTTTTAAAAAATGGATTTGCATTAATAATAACAATTTAAAATTTGATGAAATTAATTAAAACCCAAGCTTTATCTATGCATGCTACATGCTTATCCCGAGCTCTAAACTAGATTCAAAACACATATTTACAAATAAGAGGACTTGGGAAAGAGGGGACACCATTAATCTCACTCAAAAAACCTACTAATCACATTACATCAAAACTTTCTCTTTCTAGACTTCCACCATTATTGCATACTTTCTCTCTCCTTCTCACCCCACATATAGCATATAGCCAACATAACAAGCACCAACTAACCATTACCACTCCTACAATTGCAATAGCAATATCATTCCTCATCCATCTATGATTACCTCAACAACCTAATTGATAGGGATCATAAACCAATTACATGCTCTCGAGCTCAAGGGTTCGCTAATTTGGTTCATCGAGCTATCCGAGGTGAGTTAAACTCAAAAGAGCAATGCTTTCTCTAGTTTGACCTGCTAAGTTACCGTGCCCTCTACCTCATCTAAGAGACTACTAAGGTGACCAACCCAATGCCAAGTTGACCCTAACCCGTAACTTCTATCCAAGACCTAGTATTGAATGCGAATACTAACAACTAAGTTATTGCTGAGGCCAAGCTAACAACACTCCAAAACCGATCTCCCAAGGCCAACCTGACAATGAGTTGCCACCTAAAACAATCCTTTCTTAGTTCTAAATGTTCGAGTTGCCAAGCTATCAAATTACCGATGCTGACCTAACCAGTTTTAACCAACCCTACTTGGCCAACAATGTCATTGGGACCATAAAATGAGCAAACAATGAGTGCGTTGTCCTTTTTGACATCAGTACTATTATTTCTGCCACGTGATATTCTTTTTGTTTTTCTGATTATAATGTTACCCCTGTAAATTATTCCCTTTTACTCTACTAGTAGGAGTCCTTTTTTTATTTATTTACATTAACCTAAGATTTACCCTAATTGGGTCATATAAATAATTGTACATTGTAATAACTACAATAGTGAATCCAGATTGATATTCAGACATACTTTCATGAGCTAAGTTTCTTCGCTTTCTCTCAATTACTCTTATCTAGCCTATTAAGGTTGGACTAGCAGTGAGTAACCTCCAGCCACACTTATGCATTATATCAAGTGCAACTTAAGATTGTATGAGACACCAATGCATCATATCCTATATCAATGCACGAGAACCCTTGCCCAACCTTTGACTTTCATTTACTCTTCAAACCATCTCATGATTTAGACCCATCCCCTGGTAATATCAAATGTTATGTGTTTATCCACGTCGAACCATATCATCTTAGTATCAAAGGCTTGCTACATTCAAGATAGTTTCTATTACTTTCTCCTCAATGATTTAGTTACTATTCTTATATGTATTATAAGTTCCGTTATTGTCATATAGAGTATGGTAGGTAAGTAGTGTTGAAGAAATTTTATGCTTTTTTTCCCCTGTTTCTTGCTCACAAAATAAAGTATAATTGTTAGCACATTTGTCATATGTATTAGCAAAGCAGTATAGAAAGTTAAGTGTTGTTATACTATTGTTATCTATGCAAAGAACTTTGAGTAGTATTTTAACTGTCAATCTTGTGAGATAACCTATAATGTCCGATTCAAGTGTTAAAGGAACTTTAGATATCTAAGAGAGTGGGGTACAAAATGGCTAAGGCTAATAAGGAAGTTTTACACCCTAGTCAATTGGAGGCCAGTTGGATAGACTCACTAACCTTACGACCAGTTTGGTGACTACTGTAAATGAAGATAGGTAGCAAGCTATGAATGACCCATGTAGACGATATGAATTGCCAAAGAGAGGCACTAGCCAGTTTGGCTAAGTTAATGCCCCAATCCAACAACCTCGAGCTAAAAGATTAGATTGGGTTATTAGGCTTAAGCTAACACTCAATGAAATTGAAGAGGAAGAAGAGGAAGGAGGCGATGAAGTGAAGCAATATTATGAACCAGAGGAGAGGAATGTTCAAGCCCCAAAGTTAAATGGTTAACGATGCGTATTTAGAGTTTTTCTAGGAGTGGTGATGCCAAGGACTACTTGGATTGGAAAGATAAGATTAAGAAGCAATTTGAATGCTACGAAGTACCCGATAATGCAAAGGTTAAACTTGCTATGTTGGAGTTTACTAGTTATGCCGCCTTATAGTAGAAGAACATGCAAGCTACCTGAAGAAGAGAAAGAGAACATGAAGTTAAGAGTTGGGATGGAATAAAAAAAGTCATGAGGAGGAGGTTTGTTCCAAGTTACTATTTGCAAGACGCCTTTAAAAGATTACAAGAGTTGAGGTAAGGAGGATCAAGTGTAGATGCGTATGTAAAGGAATTCCAGATGTTAACGATCTGATGTAAAGTCATTGAGCCAAAAGACTTAACTGTATCTCGATTCATCAATAGATTGAAGTACGAAATTAGGGATATTTTGGAAACCTTAAATATTAGAACACTTAATGACGCTATCCGAGCCGCGTAGAGGATCGAGAGGCATCGAACAAGAAGATTCTAACCTCCTTTCAACCAACCTATCACTAGTTGAACTATTCCAACCAGACCTATACGACTGGAACCAAGTAAGGTTGCTAAGACCTGACTTGCTCAAGCTACTTGAGCATAAGAGAAAGAAGTCCCAAGGAAGTTTGACAAAGGCCAGAGTTCAAAAAGGAAGATGAGTGAGATCAAGTGTTTCAAATATCAAGGATTTGGAAACATGGCCACTTAGTATCCTAACAGAAGGACTATGGTGATCCGAGGCAAAGCACTAATTGTTGAGGTAGATAGTACTAATGAAGAAGTGGAGGACCTGAAAGAAGCCGAACAGATCAAACTATCTGAGCAGAAGGAGGTCATCTATAGTGAAGAGGGTAACTTTATCCTTAACACCTTAGTGTTAAGGAGAAACATAAGTATGAGTCTTATGCTCGAGGATGAACAACGTGAGAATCTATTCCACATTGATTATAAGGTGAATGGTTCATTGTGTGCAATGATTGTTGATAGTGAAAGCTACACCAATGCAACCTTTGCTTTCATAGTCTAGCAATTGAGGTTACCAACCTACCCTAAACCATATAAGACACATTAGCTCAGTAACAAGGGAGCCCTACAAGTACACAAACAAGTGTTTGTATCGATCTGTATTGGAAACTATCGAGATGAAGTGTTTTGTTATGTGTTACCCATGTGTACGTCCCATATTCTACTTGGATGACCATAGATGTTGGATCGCACTATGATATAAGATGGAAGGAGGAACACATATTCCCTAGAGCACAAGGGTAGAAAAGTGAAGCTGAGCCCTATGATTGTTGAGCAAGTAAAGGTCATGTAGACTAAATTGAGCTGGGTCTTGAAGAAAGACGCTTTGGTGATAACCTAAGCCAAGCTGAAGAGAGAGGTAGAACTTGAAGAGCCAACCTATCTATTGGTCAGAAAACTACTTAAAATGAGGAGATCTGAGGAGAAGCTGCTACCTACCGAAGTAAAAACCTTATTAGAAGGTCTACCTCCCATCCAAGGCATAGAACATGCAATTGACTTATAACTAGGAGCTGTTACCAATCAAGCTTGCTCATAGGCTAAACCCTGAATTGGCTGCCGAGCTGTAGAAACAGGTAAATGAGCTAATGAAGAGAGGGTATGTACAAGAATCCCTTAGTCCTTATGCCATACCGGTCTTGTTAGTACCAAAGAAAGATAGGTTATGGATAATGTGTGTAGATAGCTGAGCAATTAATCACATTACCATTAAGTATAAGTATCTCGTACCCAGGCTTGATGATATGCTAGATGAGCTAAATGAAGCAAGAATATTCTCTAAGATTGACCTCAAATCTAGATACCATTAGATCCGAATGCGTAAGGGTGAAAAGTGGAAGACCACATTTAAGACACGCCAAGGATTGTATGAATGGCTTGTGATGCCTTCGGACTATTGAGCATACCGAGCACATTTATGTGACTAATGAATCATGTGCTCTGAGAATTCATAAGGAAATTTGTGGTGCTTTATTTTGAAGAAATCTTAATGTATAGCCCTGAACTAAAGACTCAAAAAGAGCATCTTTGAGCAGTCTTTACAAATCTTTGAATTGAAAGGCTCTATGCCAATCTGAAAAAGTGTGACTTTTGCCAACCTAAAGTAATCTTCTTGGGGTTTGTTGTAAGTGGTGGTAGTATCCAAGTCAATGATGAGAAGATAAGAGCAATCATAGAATGGCATGTATTGACTTATTCTGTCGATATTAGGAGCTTCTACGGCTTGGCATCATTCTATCGTAGATTTATAAACAATTTTACTATGATTATAACCCCACTTACTAAATTGTCAAAGAAGAATGTTGAGTTTAAAAGGGAAGAGAAAGAGCAAAGGAATTTTGAGGAGGTAAAGGAGAAGCTAACTACAATACGTATCTTAGCTATACCAAGCTTTGACAAAGTGTTCGAAGTAAAGTGTAATGCATTTGAACTAGGCATATATGCCATACTGATGTAGGAATGTCGACCTATTACTTACTTTAGTGAGAAGCTACACTTAATTATTCTGTTTACAGTAAGGATTTTTACTCCTTGATTCGAGCCCTAACCGTATGGTAACACTATGTACTGCCTAAAGAATTTGTGATCTATACTAATCATGAATCCTTAAGATATCTAAAGAGCCAACCTAAGCTATCTCGAAAATAAGCAAGTGAGTCGAGTTCATAGAGGGATTTTCTTATGTCATGAAATATAAGAATGGAAGAACAATGTAATGGCCAGTGCCCTATCGAAATGGCATTCCCTCCTAACTAAGCTATAGACCAGGCTACTAGGTTTCTCAATGATAAAGGATTTATATGCAGAGGATCCATATTTTGGCCCCATCTATGCCAGGTGTGAGTAAGGACTGACATTTAGTGACTATCATAGGGAGGACAAATACTTGTTTGAGAAGAGGAGAATATGTATCCTGACCTACTCCATGAGAGAATTGTTAGTATGTAAGGTGCATAGAGGAGGATTGTCAGGACACTTTAGTTAATACCAAATTCATGAGGTACTATCCTCTAGATTCTTTTAGCCAAAAATGATGAGGGATGTCAAGTCTATGTTGGAAAGATGTGCTACTTGTAAAACAAAAATGAAGAGTCGAGTCAAGCAAGGACACTATTTACCCCTACTAATCCCAACCAAACCTTAGTCAAAGCTAAGTAGGGACTTTATGTTAGGGTTACTAAAAACATCCTGAGGGAGATGGTTGTGGATCAATTAAGCAAGATGAAACACTTCATGCCCTTTACAAAGACTAACAATGCTTCGACTATTTCCCTTCTTTTCTTGAAGGAAGTGGTCAATCTTCATGAAGTGCCTAGAACCATTGTTTCAAACCAAGATCCAAAGTTCATGAGCTACTTTTGAAGAACATTATGAAGATGCATGGGAGCTAAGCTAGTGAACAACATGTCTTGTCATCCACAAATGGACAGATAAACCAAGATTGTTAATAAGACAGTAGGAACTTTACTATGGGTTACTATTGGTCAGAACATGGCTAATTGGTATCTGTGCCTTTCGATCATTGAGTTTACCTATAACAAGACTACCTATAGTATCACAAACTTGTCTCCATTTGAGGTCAGCTATGGGTTCAACCCTAAGCTCCCATTGGGCTATACACCCCTTTTAAGTCCAAATGATAACCAATCAACTGTAGAAAGAGTCAAGGCCATTAAAGCCATATACTAGAAGGTCATAGAGCCAATCGAGCTATTACCAAGCCCAAGGGATGAGGCGGATGATGGAAAAACAAGGAATTTTAGCCAAGTGATCTAGTCTAGATCTACCTTGATAAGGAAAGGTTCCTAAACTTAAGAAATAGCAAGTTATCTCCGAAGGCCAATAGACCATTCAAAGTAGTTGAGAAGATCAATCCAAATGCCTACAAGATTGAGCTACCTGAAGAGTACGAGGTCTCAAACTCCTTTAACATTGCCAACCTCCAATCATATACCCTTAAGAATAAGTAACACAAAGTTCAACCAAATTTGATCCTAAATCTCAAATAGCCTGGAGGGGATGATAGGGATCATGGACCGATTACATACTCTTGAGCCTAAGAGATTACCGAGGTGGCCAACCCAATGCTAAGCCAACCCCACCCTAGAACTTCTATCCAAGACCAAGTATAGAATGCATATACTACCGACATGAGTTGTTGTCGATGCTGGGCTGACAAGTACTTCTTTACTTAGAGGGACCTAAACATGTAGCAAAGATGGTAACTAGAGTTAATTAAAGATTATACTACCCAGTGAAAACTAATGTGGTGATGGATTCTTTAAGCAAGTTGCAACAAGGAAATTTAGCTTGTTTAATAACCTCATAGTAACCCTTGCTAGAAGAGATACAATTAGATCTCAAAATCCTAACAAAAGACATGAGTGTCAAATTAGCAAGCTTATGAATCTAACCTATCTTAACATACTAAATTAAGGTTAGAAGTGGGGGTCGAAGGGGGTTATGTAATGTGCTATTGTTTGGAGAATTTGCAGACAATAGCATGGCATCCAAACACCTCTCCCTATAACATTTGAACATTAGTAAGGGATTCTATCTTAAAATGTTGGCATCCATATGCCATAGAATATAACATCTAGATGGCATCTGCTCAAACAATCACAAAAAGTTCCCCTTTCGTTTCTTCATAGTTTTTAGGCCTCTTTTCCCATCCCTAAACCTTTCTAACATGTTTTCCAATTCCTTCTAACAAGCAAAACAACTCTTAAGCAACTTTTCTTCATTTTGGATTTTGTTCCTTTAAGTGATTTCATTGGAGGATGCTAAAACAACACTTAACATCCAAACGCCATGCATTTGAACAGTCATAGAATGTTTCTACTTTATTCCTTTGTAGTTTTCAATCATTTTTTCTCTTCCCTGAACCTTTTTAACATGTTTTTCAACCCATTCTGACAATCAAATCAACTCATAAACAACCTTTCATCTTAGATTTCATTCCTTGGGGGTAAGGCTTCTAGGAATGGGAGACGATGGTAATAGCAAGTTTGAATATAAGTTGAGTTTCTTATGATGTTTACAAGTTATAAAGAGATTCGCTTAAATCTAATTTGCCATTGAAGGTTAGTAAGGGATATTGTTTGATGGTTGTACTTGTAGGCTAGAAGATTTAATTGAACATAACTAATATTCAACTACAATGAATCGTGTGCTACATGTGCTTGGTTAAGCCCAAGAGAACGAAAGAACTAGTGACCTTAGGATGGTACCCCAATGATCACTACAAGATAGTATCCCGAGTAAAGTTTCACATAGAAATGATAAGGTTAGATTTTGCCATATTCTTAGTTTTTATGGTGTTGGAGAGGCCCTAACATCAATATTTATGTAGCATTACATATTGCTTTCTTAGATTCATGAGTTACTCTAAGTCTTGAGATGCTAGAACCATGCCGGTTGCTAGATTAAAATAAAGATTAAAAATTGATCTTGATGCATTAGTTGATAGGAAACGTATGTGCATGTACATGTATATTTGGTACTAGGCTTTGCTCATCTTATTTTAATTTCAGGTACAGACTAGGAGGGTTATGGAGAGTACTATTAGAGGACTATGATTATGCCTATGATGATTCTACAAAGTTTTATGAGTACTACTATGATGACAGACATGGAGTTGTTTAGTTTATTTATTTTATGTGTGTGACTAGAGAGTTGAATTTTTTTTTTTTTAACTTCCTTACAATTGGTTGGTTGTATTTAGGAGTAACTCAAGACTTTGTTTGGTTAGTCATTTTAAAGATATTATTGTGAGTTTAGTTTGGTCAAAGGAGAGCTTTAAGATTTCATCATTTTATTTGGGTCATTGGTTTTAAATAAGATTATGTATGTTTTCTTGTATACAAAATAAAGTAGGTATGTAGATTGAATCTTTACAATTAATTGTAGATAAGAATCCCATATAATTTCAGATTCTATATGGAGATTTGTTTTGTTATTGGCAATTTTAATGAAAATGTTTATGAGAACTGTAAACCAAGTCTAAATTAAGATGCCTAACGAGTCAATAGTCCATGGGGACATATAGCTGGCTATGACATCCTAGGTTCCAGGCCATTACATAGCTATCTTGGAAGGTGAGAAGTCCTTTTAAGTTTAACCCAAATCCACTTAATCAATCTCAGATATTTCTGTAAGGCATGAACTGTCATAATCCAAAGGATAAAAGGTCAAGATCCTATACCTATGTTGCATAGTGTTACTCCCTAGTTTGCTTTAGCTTTGCCTAAAATATTATAGAAAATTTTAGCTCATAAAAGAAAAACCTAATTTTTGTAGCTTAGATTGGATTGGAGTATAATAATCTAATATGTAGTCAACAAGTTCCCTATGGAAATAGTACCTTGTACTTACCATTGCATTTCACATTATGACTAGTACACTTTTTAGCTATTACACAAATCATAAGTTTCAAAATTCATATAAGTATAGGTGTTTAATACCTTTAAAAGTTAAATAAGAAATAAAGAAACTTAGCTTGCTACTCACAAACTCAAATGCTAATATTAAATTTGTAATCTACT
The DNA here is from genome assembly GCA_024138015.1 of Lumnitzera littorea. Taxonomy (NCBI): domain Eukaryota; kingdom Viridiplantae; phylum Streptophyta; class Magnoliopsida; order Myrtales; family Combretaceae; genus Lumnitzera; species Lumnitzera littorea. The sequence continues at coordinate 8,803,541 of JAMXBB010000003.1, read as the reverse complement.
TTAAGACTAGGCATTTCTTCTCTATTTCAGTAGATTAGCTGTTAATTGTGAGTTTAATGTAGAATTTTATGTGATTTCATCAAACTAATGACGAAATTACATCAACTTGGCATAGATCACATTTGAGATCTTAAACAGTGCTAGTGTTAGAAAATATGAAAAAGGAACTAACCAAGTTTATGTTAAGATGCCAAACTTGCCAACAAATGAGAATAGAGCACTAGAGATGATAGGAATCAACTCTAAGGTTTGATAACCCATCCTCAAGCTCATGTCTTAGTCGTCTTGGTATGCCAAGCTTTCTCCTAATAGTTTGTTGATGAGGAAGCAAGGTTCCTAAAGAGGACTGACCTATTTCAGTACCTAAGCTCTTACTAGCACTAAACCATCTCTCGAGTAAAGGAGACTAACTACGAGCCGAGCTAAATAGCTCAATAAGTTACACCTTTAGCTTGGTCGAGGTGCTTCCGAGTAGCCCATTAACAAACATGAGCTATTTAGGCATGTCTAACCTACATCTTTGATGTATTGCTTTTGTTATTTCTCGATAAAGATGCAACTATCCTCCTAATGAGACACATCCCTAACACTATCCTAAGTTTTACTATTTAGGCATGTTCCTTTTTGAAACCCCATTTTGCTCCTTTTTATATAGTATAAGGTTACTAATTTGTACTTTTCTATTTTGTTCTAACCCTATAAAGCTTGTATGAAAAGGATATTTGTATACTAGCCAAAATCAAAGTTTATGAATATTCACCATTGTCATCTTCTTTTGTTCATGAGTGTAACCTAGCGAACCAAGTTCAAAGGTTTTACTCTTATCAAACCCTTAAGCAAGGTTGGTGGTATGTGACCCTAAAATCAGTATTTATGCATCATATATGTGATATCTCCTAAAAAAAAGGTGAGAAAACTCTAATCATCGAGGCACCTTTTATTGTGGCGACCTTGAGTTCATTAAAACTTGGAAGTTAATCATGTTCAAACTAAAGTAATCCAAAGATGGATGACTTTCTAAGAAGTTATTCCACTAAGAGATGAAATCATGTATCATTCAATGCCAAAGTGAACAACCACTTAGTTGGAGGATTTCAAATCTAGTCATTAAAGGTAGTATTAGAGCAGTCCAATTGTCGAAAGATTAAAGTCCCTACATGGTGGTCATCTTAAAACTATGTAACAAAACTAACAAGTATTGAATGTTAGTTCTATAAAGATGGTAGATCATGATATCCACTAAATAAAGGTAACAAAACTCTAATCATCGATGTGACTTTGGGTGTAGCGCCCTTAAGTTTGTTTAGATTTTGAAGTTAAGTATACTCAAATTAGGACAATCCTAGGATGTATGACCTCTTAGGAAGCTACTACATTAAGGAACAAAATTGTGTGGCATTTGATGCCGAAGAGAATAATACCTTAGTAGAAGGAGTTCTAGTCCAGTCATTACAATATTAGAACGTCTTAAGTCTATGCGTAGTTTTACAGTTTGCCATATCTGTGAAGTCAATGCACATGTTTGCTTAACCATCAGCTACTATTTACTATTCAGGTCATCCAACAATTTGGACCCATCTTTTGTTCATGTATGGTTTTTGAGGCGAGTGTCCATCTACCTTTCACATCATCCAAGTATCATAAACTTAGCGACAATAAGTTGCTAGAGTAGCATTCTTGGTTCTTAGATCTACTACCGTTATAAGTGAATTTTTATGAATATTCTGGGTTATTTGATATGTAGTATTGTTGTTCAAGAGTTTAAGGTAAAGCAGTTGCTGGTTTTGAAGAGCTATAGTGTGTATATGTTCTTATTATTTGAAGTAGTGACCTCAGTTGTTATGTTGGGTTTTTAAGCATCGATAATGAAGCTATAGCTATATCAAGTTGTGCTATGTTAAGTGAAGTAGCTAAGTGTTGTATGTTGCTATTGTGTTATTTCTAATTTTAGTTGTTGTTGCATTGGTGAATGAGTTGGAGAAGTAAGGATGTCAAACCCTATTAGCTATGGTGGTATTAAGGATGTAGAGAGTAATGTCATTGATTGTGGAAGGATAGGTCAATAGATGCCGAGGAGCACTGATGAGTAGATACATGACTTAACCATTACAGTAGCAAACTTAGCTATGATGTACATAAATTAGTGGAAACAAAGCCATTGAATGTGTAAACCCTTCAAATTTAGCTTTTTAGGTATCGAATTGACTTAAGTATTATAGATAATTACTTTAAGTCAACAAAGCGATAAATTTAAAACTAATTAAAATTTTAAACTCGAACATAATACGAATGAGAAAAACCCTAAAAATCTTAATTGAAACTTTAATTACGCACAAAAAACCCTAAACCTTATATACACGTAAATACCCAAGATTGAACTCGAACTTGATAAAAACCCTAAAACTATAAACCAAAGCTTATAAAATGAATAATTATACCCCAAAAAATATTAAAAACCTAATAAAATATGATTATCAACTAACATACGTAATCACGTAAAATTGTTAATGAATGAGTTAAGATAACTCCCAAATTTTATAAATGTAATGAGTAACGATTTGATTAATAAAATTTATAAAATTATGAATATTATTTTCTAATTATTATTAATTCTATAATTTTATATTTAAGAAAGTCTACTTATTATTATTTTTTCCTTATCCCATGTTGGTCTTCTAGAATCATGTTCGATTGCCACTTGATTTTTTTTCAATTCCAACATGTGACAATTTACTTAGCTTAAGATTAAGAAGATAAGGGTGGGTCCCATCAAGCTTATCATCATATCTTATCTCTTTTCATTTGTTTTTACTTTCTACTCTTCTTTTTTTCTTTTTCCCCTTCTTTAGCCGCAATGTATGCCCCTTCTCTTTTTAGTTTCTTTAACCATAACAAAGTAACACACACAAATCCTGCCCTCTTCTAATCGAACCCTTTCCTGTCTTTTTCTTATTTTTATCCTTTTGATTTATCCTTTATTTTCTATAAACAATTTTAAGAAGAAGAAGAAGAAGCTCTTGATTCAACCATTTTTCAAGATACAAAAGAGTAGTTAAGTGGTATTTATATTGTAATATCAACTTACATGTATCCTTTGTTGTATGTATATTTTGTAGTGTTTTATGTATTTTAGGAGTATGTAAAAAGGATTATGTGTATTTTTCTACTTTATAATCAAAATCCATGTGCATATATTAAAGTATATATGTATAATATATATATATATAGTTGTTCATCTCCATGATTATGGGTTTATATATGTATATGAATAACTATATGTACACATATGTTATGTTTGTCTACGTATATGTATAATATATATATTAATATATATATATATGTATAGTACATGTGCATACATGTGATGCTTAATATATTTATGTTATCATACATATAAGTAAGATGAACTATGGGATTATATAAATACAGACATAAAAAATAAAATAAAGTAATGTAAGAAAACATAATTACATGTGTATATGTATAAGTATAAATATATGTATAATATTAGTATAGTATGGTATAGTATAAGTATATGTACATACCTAAATAGTATATGTATAATACACTAAATTACTAAATTATTAAATAAAGTGATATAATATATATATATATGTATGCCATGGATTTAAGCAAAGAAAAAAGAAGAACTAGGTTAAATTACAAAATTCAATAAAATATAATAATAGATATATATATATATATATATATTAAGTAAAGTTAAAAAAATAGGAAAAATTGGAAAATATGGAAAATTCATAAAAATGACATGTGGAACACTTCTAAGCTGTCACGTCAGCAACTTATAATTTTAATTAAATTCATAATTAATAATAATAATAAAATAATTAATTAGTTAAGAAAGTGCTAAAGTAGCAAAAAGTATATCAAATAAGAATTTAACCTTAAAAATAGCAAAACAAGTAAATTACTATAAAATAGACTTAAAAAAGGAAATAAAAAAAATAAAATTTAAATATTTATTAAATCATAAATTTATAAAGAAAAGCTTAAAATACTAATTTATAATTATTTAAGTCAAAATAATAAAATTCATAATATTTTTAAACCATAATGAAAAATGGGGGTTACAACGTCTACGATGGACCCCATTATGTGAAAAAATATCTGAAAACGATAAAGATGAACTATAAGTTTATAAAAATTAAAGCTAGAATGAAAAAGTTATATGTGATTATAAATACCTAATTTTTGCCACCTTTTTATTTTTTTCAATAAAGTAAAGGGTCTTAAATTAGGAAAGATATAAAAAAAATAGAAAAATTAAAGAAAATCCAAAATTTATGAAATCTATAAAAATAAGAAGTTTAGAAAAATATAAAAAAAAATAAGAAATTTGGAAAAATGTCAAAAATAGGAAATCTAAAAAGAAACACAAAAAATAAGAAATTTAGAAAATACAAAAAAATTTTTGAAAAATTTAGAAAATAGAAAAAGTCACAAAAAATTGAAAATTGAAAAAAATATAAGATTTTAAGGAATTTAGAAAATAACAATTTAATAAGATAGATTCTTTTATTTATTTATTTATTTATTTATTTCAAATAAGTTTAGAAGTAGAACCATTAAGCCTATGCTTAAATTTAAATCTAGCCCAGGTTGATCTGATCCATATGTGCAATTGTATATATGAACAAGGCACAAGCCAATGCTCTAACGGATAAACACATGGACTTGACATTAGATTAAACTTGGAGGTCAAAAGTTTAAAACTTTGCAAAGGCATGTAAAAGCCTTTTTATTTTTATCATATTAGGAACTGTCGCGTGTTAGGATCTTATTGTACCACATGTCCTGATATGTAGCAGTATTAGGTTGGACAACTAGTGCTAACGTAATGCCACATGGCAATCACGTAACATGCTATGTCAGATGCCATGTGTCACTATTAACATATAGCACACTATGTTTAGTCGAATCGACTAACGTAGCGCCACATCAACCAACTTTCCTTCTCTTTCCCTCTTTTTCCTTCGTTTTCTCTAGGTCTTCCGCATTTTCCTTCTCGGTTAAATGGTTTTAACACAATTTTTGAAACTCTGTTTGTTGCAATTTCACCAAATCAATAGCGAAATTGCAAACTAAGCACAACCTAGTTTCATTTTCAACTGAAATCCCATCCACATTCATCCATCAAAACTAACCAAATTAAGCTTCAAAAGTGGAAAAAGTCAATCTTGGAGCTAAGACGTTAATGGCAGATTTCGGCCATTAACGAGCTTTTGAAACTCGTATAAGCCTAACTCATTATAAATTGGACTCTCCTAAGCACGACAAGGACATACAATCATACAACGAGCTTTAGAAACCTCTTCACCACTCATTCACTCTCTCTCTACCAAACCCTTTCTCTCTCTAGCCACCTTCGGCTAAACTCACTACAATGGTCGAAACCCCCTATACATGAGGATCCAAACCCAACCACCCTTGACCCTAGCCATAAACCCTAGCAGTACCACCAAACACCCACCATCGAAACCCTAACCCATGGTTGCCCCTTCTCATACCATCACCTTCAACCACCCTGGGCCTAAACTAACCCTATGGCTAAACTCTGTACACCTCGAAACCTTACACCACACTCCCCTCTTGTACCCAACAACCCCTAACAATGCTACCTAAACATCGCCACCACCATCGAACTTCCACCACCCACCAAACATGAAGGCACTTAAAAAACACCACATTCCCCAATAAGAAACACACAAAACACTCCTCACTCGCTTATTTTGGTGGCTGAAACAAGCTGAAATCACTCCACTACTGTTATTACCGTTGAAGACTAATCTAGATCCGAAAATCGACCCGAATCCAATCCGCCAACCTAAGCCCTACTTGAAATCTGCTCTAGGTCCGACCCATACATGCCCATTACATCCAAAGCCCTTTTTTATTTAATTTATTTATTTTCTTTCTTTTTATTTTATTATTTAGCCATTGTTGTTTTGTCATTTTTTTTATTTTTATTTTTATTATAATTGTGGATGTAAAATGTAATAAAAAAGAAGAAGAAGAGAGAAAAAAAAAGGAAAGAAAAGAAAAGGTAGTCTATTTATTTATTTATTTTTAGTCAAATAGATAAAAGTAGAATGAATAACAAATAAGATAATAAAAAATTAAAAATAAAATAAAAGTAAAAATAAATAAGTACATAAGTTAGAAAATAAAAATTGTTTTCTTTTAAACACTTAGAAAAATCAAGTTTTCAAAAAATAATAAATGAACCCCTTACAAATTAGGTCTATTTTTAGATTTTTCAAAAATAAAACCCCGATTAGGATTTTTTTTTTTTTAGAAAAATTTCCTTAAATGAATTGAACTGGATAAAATGCAAAACCGATCTCTTTTTAAAAATTAAAATCAAATCAACATACTAAAATTTTCAGTAAATGAACTACATATATCTAATCCTGTATAGTGAGTACATAGACACCTATAAGGCGACGATTGAAAATAAATTAAAATAACTTGATTTTCCTTCTTTTTTTTTGTTTAGATTGTTCAAATTATCCCATTTTAGTTAAATAATTGAGTTCTATCTTATAATTGAAAGGTGATTTTTAAGGTTAAGGTTAAAATTGAAAAGTTAATAATACCCGTAAGGGTTTAAAGATCATAACCCTTGGATCCAGATCTTTTGTTTTTAAACCGTTTTACAAAATCGGTTGTTATCAGAAGACCAATGACTAAGTTATAACCAATTAACCTGATTGGTTATAACTTAACTCTTTTTTTCAACTCTGATCACATAATAACTCCAAAATGCTTTCAAATTAAGAACCAATTTTTTTTAAACTCTAGTTGATGGTCAATTTTAAATGAGTAGGGTATAATATTGGTTGGTTTAAAAAAGACTTAATTTTTAAAAAACTGGGAGGTGAAAAACCATACTCAACAGCTTGGCGACTCTATTGGGGACATCAAGAGGATTAACCATTCAACTTTCCAAAATTAAAATTAACCTTTAGAAGTCACCTTAGTGTAATTTTTTTACTTTTTCGTTCTTTGTTATTTATATCATGATTATGCTAACATTTTCTAGGTTTAATTTTACCATGGATGCATAATAGATACAATCAAACCTAAGTCGTCTTAAAACCTTAGGATCGGGAGCCATTATATAAGTTTTGGGTATAGCAGAGCAACCACCGTTTAGGGCCGATTAAGTTACCCCACTTAAACTTCGATGTGACTAAGGAACTATTTTTAGAAATGCATGAGGTTATAGAGTTTAAGGACCTCTAGAACCCACCCTTCTTATATACATTTTTCAAGGTTTGGTAAATAGTTAATAAGGTAGCATTGTTATAAAAGAAAAAAAGAAATAACAAACCTAAAGCTTCTTTCCTTGTATTTTTCTTAGAATTCACTCTCAGCTTCTGTTTATCTATTATTAACTTCATGTGTGTACTATTATCATGTATATTTTGCATACCCCATGCATTAGGATATTGGGGGGGGGGGGGGTGTGTGGAAGTGCTAGTCATTTGTTACATCAAATATACAGGATAGATGTAATCAAAACTAGGCCGTCTTAGGACCTTAAGAGGGGGGCCATTGTGTAACCTTTGGGTGTTGTGGTGTAACCACTGCTCAGGGTTAATTAGGCTACTCCACTTAAGCTCAATGTGACCAATGAAAGTGTTTTCTAAAAACAAGTGAGGTCACAAAGTTTAAGAACCTTTAGAACCTGTCTTGATTGCATATACAACTTTTAGATTGACAAATAAATAGTAATGAGGCATGTCACCTACGAAAGGTCTAAACATTACCAGAATTTTACCCTTTTGTATAAACTTTTCCATTGTAAAATTGTTGTTTCCCTGTAAATTTAGTATAAAAAAACATTCTTATGTAACATTTCAATTTCCCTATATTATAATAATGGAATTCCGGTAGGTCTCAACCCTAAACTCTTTTACATTGCTACATTACTTTTAGTCACCAGTTCCCCTCTTTGCATCTGCATGCCTTCATATTGCATTTTTTAGTTTCTGTTTGAGAGTCGTGTCCTTAAGTTTCTAACTATTTGATCTCTTTATAAATTTTCTTTTCTATATCTTCTACTCTAACTCTTTCCCATCTTTTCTCTTATACATCCTTAGGATCTTTTTTCTTATAGGACTGTAAATATTTGAGCTCATAATCCCTTAAGAATGTTTTTCTACTCCTTTCTCTCTACTTGTAAATAAGTCTTATCCTTATTTTCCATTTTTCCTTTTCTCTTTCTTAAAAGAAGAGAATTCTTTCAAAAAAATAAAATAAAATAAAATAAAATGAAGAAATTGTTAACAGGTGAGGATTCTTATTTAGAGTAATGGCCAACAGCAAAAATAACGACAAACTTGATGGCATCAACCCTACGGAAGTAAGGTTTTATTCATTGGAGCAAGATGTGGAAAAAATCACAAATCAATTGAGTTTCTTAGCTAACAATGTTGCTTTACTTAGAGTCACATCAAATGAAGAGCACTCCAAGGCCCATTGTGAAAAGAATATTAAGGCTTTACCTATGGAAGCATAAGAGAACTATCCAAAGGCTAATCTAACTTTTGAGTCTTTTGAATCACAATAGGTTTATCTAAAAGTCAACCCAACTTTTGAGCCTAACACATATTCATTCCCAATCAATAAAAGGTCAATTAATTCTAGGGCCAACCAAGATAGTTTAAAAGAATTGGAAAGGAAGTTGATCTAACAAATCACTGAGAAAATGAGGGTGACCGGAGGCTATGATATATTCGAGCAAGCTAGGATCATTGACTTTTCTACATTTGATGTTAAGGCCTACCTAGAAAAATTCAAAATACCAGAGTTTGAAAAGTATGATGGGATCGGATGCCCAAAGCTACACACTAGATTATACGTCCACAAGATAGGCAAATATGTTCAAAACAATCAACTCATAGTACAAACTATCCAAGATAGTTTGATAGGGCCTACATTAACCTGGTATGCCTAGCTCAATCTCAACTAGATCAATACTTAGGAGAAATGGGCTCAGGCATTTTATGAGCAATACAAGTTCAACATTGAGACAGCTCCTTCAATTTGGGACTTAAGCATAATGAGAAAAAAGAAAAATGAGTCGTTTAAGGAATATGCCTAAAGATGGAGGGGCATGGCAATTGGAATCATTCCTCCTCTCCCTAAAAAAGAATTAATAAATGTCTTTATTGACTTATTGGAGGAACCATATTATGGACACTTATTAAGTAATACAATGGCCAACTTTGTGGACATTGTACTTGCTGGGAGCCAAATTGAAGAAACCGTAAGGATAGGGAGGCTGACCGAAAAAAAAGACTAGCCTTACCAAATTTAGGGGCATATATAAATGCTACAACGTTAAGACCTACACCAAGCAAAAAAAGCCCAAAAATACCTAGAAGAAAGTTCACTCAAATCCCTGCTTTATTATCTCAAGTCTTTGACTAACTAAGAAATGAGGGCTTATTGCAACAGAAAGCCCCAATGCTAGGATACAAGCTAAGGAAATATGACCTAAATGCACAATGTAAATATCATATTAGTCAGTAAGGGCATTCTACTGACAACTATTGGGAATTGAAAAACAAAAGTCTTGGAAATATGACCCCAATGCATAATGTAAATATCAGATAGGTTAGCAGGGGCATTTTATTGACAACTGCTAGGAATTGAATAACAAAGTTCAAGCAGGGGCAATCTAATTGGAATCAATTCAAAAGATAGGGTCAGATTTCATGATGTTTGTAAAAGATAAGTGATTCAAATAAAGTGATTTATTTACATTTCTCCTATGTTAAGATATCTCATTAGTTAAAAGGTTTAGAATGAAAAAAGGTAAGATGAATCCTAAACATCAACGTTGAGACACTTTGAGAGTCGAGTGGCATCATTGTGAGACTATTAGACTCATTCCTTAAAAGAAGTCCATCTTGCATTTAATACCTAAATCAAAATGAAGTTAGGCAATCTTTTCAATATCTCAAACACAAAATCCTTTATGAATCTCATTGGACCTTTTATTGGGGTATTCTCAAAAATTAAACCCTATCAAGAACCACCCTGCATTGGGGCAAAAAGGAGGTTAGGAGCATCTATCAGAAGAAAAAAGTTAAAATTAATTTGTGCTTACTTTAGTTGCATCAATTCAAAAGTAATTGTTATCATTGATAACTAATTTCCTTTAAGATGAAGAAAGGCATCCATTATAAACACTAAAACCACATATGCTTTGAGTTGCAAGCCAAAAAGAAAGAACAATCATTTTGTCTTAAATGAAAACAAAAAAAGAGCAAAAATGAGATTGTGAAATGAAAAATGAAAAAGGTGATCAAAGCTCTAAAGCACAAAAGGATATAGGGTACAAAAACCCATTCTCGAATAAAGACTAACATTTCAAATAATGGCCCTAAAAACATGGTCAAATCAATTAAGCTTAAAATAAGCCAGGGCAAATACTAAAGTTTCCCCCCAAAACTTATTGGAACTAACACATGGCTCATGGGCCGCCCATAATTCTACCCTTCCTTAAAGGTCCTTTTGATTAAAGGAGATAACTTATTCTTGGTAAAAGTTACATTTAAAACTGGGGCAAGCATAATTTTAGTTTTACCTATAAGGTTCTTGACTTATAAACCCGGGTTAAAAAGCAATTCTTTCATAAAAAGCCATTTCAGTAATATCCATTTTGAAACCGAGGACCAAAAGCCTTTATTATATTACAGTCCGAAAAAGACCTAACAAATTAATTAAAAGGGTATTACTTACAACGTAGACCATAATTTTTGGAATCGAAGTTAAAAGAGAGGAGTTTAAGCTGAGAGTGTAAGGAAGTCCTTTTAGACTAAACCTAACTTTAATGACATATCCTCTTATGAGAAGAAATTTAAAGAAGTCATGTAAAGTTATTTGCCCCTGCAGGAAAGAAAAGGCTCTCTTAAACCAAGGCAGCCCGAAAGATCAAGTTATTGAAAAGCCTACACATTACTAGGAGAATCTAAACTGGTTAGCAAGTCGAAAAATTCAATTCCCTCTCATTTCAGTCCTTTAGACCAGAATCCTCATTTCTTTTAAAAGTTGTTTTACAAGAGTCAATCCCAGTAGTAAGCTTCTATCATTTCCCCGGCAACAATTGTTTTCAAAAGAGTTCACTTCCTGTCATCCAAAGTTCAAGGATCTACTCCCGCATAAAAATCACTCTCAAGTTGGCCTTAGAGGCCAAAATCATCCTCTTTGACATGATCGCCCTCATAGTTAATGTCACCCACCTCTCTTTCTATCTAGGGACTTTATCCTTAGTGTTTACTCCATCTTTTACGATTACCAATCAACAAATCTATCTTTTTCAAGATTTTTTACATAAACTCCTTTTGTTTTGGTCCCTATGGGTTGTTTGCTCTTTAGAGCAGAATCCATGTAGTAAAAACATTAGATCGCATGCTCTCGAAGTACTATCCTAACTTTGAAACCCTTGGATTGCATACTTTCGAAGTGTTATTGTTATTCCCCAAAGTCACAGAGTTGCAATATTCCCATCATGTAAACCATTCTATGATAGTAATTGACCTCACAGTACTTACCATAGACATGATTTACATAAGGTATCGACGACTCCTCGTTTTAAAGTAAATAGTCCAGTTAAGAGTTGAGTTAAAGTTACAGTAACTATCAAGAATTATAGGTCAACATACATAATTACATGTACATTTCACATAACTTCCTAGGAAATTCTACATTTACATAACAGTCCACTGATTTACATAACAACTATCAGTTTTTCATTCTTAAGCTACTAAGGAAACTTTAGCTATATATCCACTACTAGGCAAATTGATCCTCAGACCCGAAGCTTCAAAAGAACTAACCTCTGGATAGTTGTAAGGCGACATAATACTCAGAGTATTCAGAAATCAGGACCTACAAAAGGATCTATACGAATATGAGCAACTACAGCTCAGTAAGTTGAATTGGAGACTCATGAATGTATACAAACACAAACAAAATTATCAAGCAATTATTTTCATGCAATACAACAACCAAGTGTCATCACATAACGTAGTCAAGTCCGTTGCAAAATCAGAGAAATTTCATCCGCTCTAATCTGGATTGAGGAGTTTTCATGTTATGCAATAGCTTACAACTAAACCCAGGTTTGTACAATGGAGACACTGCTCCTCTTAAGACTATCCTTCGAACCAATGCTCTCATCCTCACCGTGACCTCCTCTCCTATCACTTAGTTTAACTAAGGATGAGGAAAAGACCAATTTACTATCCAGCACTATCTTTATCAAAGGTATCGGTGTTTGGTTGGAGAATCTTAATGATCCCCTAAAGGGTTGCAATGCATGATAATTTAGGGCATTATAGTCAAATAAGAATAAATTCCATTTAGGGTGTTCAAACAATTTCACACCAATCCAATCCTAACACACAATCAATGACAACACAAATTTCAACACGAATACAGATACTCAAGCACATGCATAAACTACTTACAATCACAATCATACACAATCCTAAGTCTCCAAGTAGCATAAAATAGTACTCAAATACGATAAAGTAATAACCTAACTTACTTCGAATTCTCGACCGCTCAATCACTTAATTGCAAATCGGTTTGTCTCCGGATATTCTATAATACAAATACTTCTTTTTAGTACTTATACTTTGATGACACATATTCTAAGTTATAATTTAACTCATTTCTCTATGTATACCTATTATTTATTAATGATTCATTCTACCTTATTTTGGGGTTCGGTTTCTAAATTAGATTCCAGTTTTGATTCTACATTGTCTCTGACTACGAGGAAACCTAAATACGCTCGAATCCTAATGTAAATTTAATCACATTAAGCTTGAGTATTCTAATTTCACATTGGGTCTTAATTTAGTGTTCTAACCTATTTGGTACACTCTAATCTTAATTGGGCTACTGGATTTACTCCCAATGTGAGGAAATCTTACAATTTTTATACAATTATCCAAAATTAAATTTTGTTTCAGATTTATTATGTACTGATTTTTATTATTATATTATCCAAATAAACCTAATTTTTCATATTTATTAAATTTTCAATTCTACATATTCCTAATTTCCTACAATTACCACATAACTCCTATATTAATTACACTTAACACTCCAAAGACTAAGATTATGTTTCCACATCAGAGATTAACATCCTTAATCATCTAATTACCATCTAAATCAATAATTAATCACCTAATTAACCTAAAATTACTCAATTTTCTCATTATTTTAGGGCTAAAAATTTACTTAAAAATTTTGAAAATTAAATTTAAAAAAATGGATTCATAGCACTGTTTTATATCACTTAAGTACTCTACAGAAAAAAATTTAAGCTCTAAACTATACTCCTAAGCCTATTTATTTTTAGTTCTAATCTTGCTCGATTTTGCTTAATTTCTTAAGAACCTTATATTTATAGATGTGATTAAACTTAACCATTATTTTTTCCTAAATGTACATACAATAAAACCTCAGAATAATAAATTTCATAATTTTCTAGGCAAAATAAATAATTTTAAGAAATTTTACAAAATCGAAGCAAATGTGAGACTCACCTAGTCCGATGACTTTTGAGCCTCTAACACTAATTCAAGTGTGTCATCCGGTCCAGGCGATGGGTTTAGAGTGGGGTGGTGGTGATGGTGATGGTGATAGTTCGGTTCCAAGTGGTGGTGGTGGTGGTGTATGGGTTCAATTCATAAACCCCTATTGTACAGATTTGCTAAAGAATTTTCTAAACCCTAATTTTCTCTTCAAATTTCGATGCTCTCAATTTTTTCACACTTCAAACTGTCCAAATGAGTTCTGTAATTTTTCTTGCTATTTATAGAGTCTTATAGAAATTATTATGCACTAATTAAACAAGACATTGCTCAAATCTCTTCAATTTTGCCTTTTGTGTTGCTTATTTTTTATTGGTTAATTTTTCTTCTTTAATTCCTGACCTGCCATGACCAAATCCAAGTCATTCCCTATTCCTCTGATTTTTTATTAATTATTTAATAAGTTTCTAGCTAATTTCAGGTAATTTAAGTAATTTCGTGTATTTTTATCTACACATAAATACATGTGGGGTACAAGTAAACATTCCTAACTATTATTTAGGTCATTCTATAATTTTTAGTATATATGTAATCTATCTCTAGCAATTTATTAGTTATTAGATTGCACTTTTCGCTTTTTCGATAATTAACAAGTATTATATTTAAAATTTGAAAATTTTATGGTCTCTTATTCCATTACTTATTTTCTTAAATTGAAGTTTATAGAGTCATTTTTACTAATTTAAATTTGATCGGATCCTTTAACCGATCGCCTTAAACTTTGTGTACTAAGTTCAATCTTACGGTTACTTGACTTAACTTTAGGGCTTACAGCTATCCTAACCTTTGAAACCCTTGGATCACATGCTCTCGGAGCGTTATCCTGACCTTAAGCCCTTGGATTGCATGCTCTTGGAGTGCCATCCTAACCTTGAAACTGTCAGATCGTATGCTCTTAGAGGCTATCCTGACCTTGAAACTCTCAGATTGCATGCTCTCAAAGCGCTATCCTAACTTAAAACCATTTGATTGCATACTCTCTTAGCACTATCTTAATTTCTTGTCACTCTTTATAAACCTGCCTAGGCTAGCAAGCCTAAAAGGGCATGACTAAGCTTCATTTCTTCTTTTTAGCCCTTAGAGCACCTCTTCTCCCTTTAACCTTTTCACTAAATCCCAAGCAAATCAAGTTTAAGATAGCTAGCTATTTCTTGCGCTTCTTAGGTTAAAGTTACCCTCAAGGCAAAAACGATATCTCTTTTGTCTTTGTGACAAAATTTTATTCAAATTTCACCATAAAGAAAGGTAGTTGTAGTCATTCAATTTTATTTTTTTCAATAAGGTAGAGGGTCTTAAATTAGGAAAAATACAAAAAAAAAATTTGAAGAAAATCCAAAAATTAAGAAATTTTGAAAAATAAGAAGTTTAGAAAAATAAAAAAAAAATAAGAAATTTGGAAAAATATCAAAAATAGGAAATTTAGAAAGAAACATAAAAACTAAGAAATTTAGAAAATACAAAAAAATTGAAAAATTTAGAAAATTGAAAAAGTCACAAAAAATAAAAAATTGAAAAAATAGAAGATTTTAGGTAATTTAAAAAATAACAATTTAATAAGATAGATTCTTTTTTTTACTATTATTATTTATTTCAAATAAGTTTAGAAGTAGGACCATTGGGTTCAAATCTAGCTCAAGTTTACCTAATCCATATAATTACATACATGGATAACGTATAGGCCAACGACCCAATAAATAATATATAGACTTAGCATTGGGTTAAACTTAGAGGTTAGGGGTTTGAAACATAGTAAAGGCATATAAAAGCCTTTTTTATTTTATCACATTAAGAATTACCAAGTGTCAGGATCTTATTATGCCACGCTCACTGCATCCAAAGGCCATTTATTTTATTTTATTTTTTATTTATTTTATTTCTTTTTATTTTATTATTTAGCCATTGTTGTTTTGTCATTTTTTTTTAATTTTTTTTATAATTGTAGATGTAAAATGTAATAAAATTGAAGAAGAAGAAAGAAAAAAAAGAAAAGAAAAAGTAGTCTATTATTTATTTATTTTTAGTCTAATAGATAAAAATTGAATAAATAACAAATAAGATAATAAAAAATTAAAAGTTAAAAATAAAATAAAAGTAACAATAAATAAGTATGTAAGTTAGAAAATAATTTTTTTTAAACACTTAGAAAAATCATATTTTCAAAAAATAATAAACAGACCCTTTACAAATTAGGTCTATTTTTAGATTTTTCAAAAATAAAACCTTGATTAAGATTTTTTTTTTTTTATAAAAATTTCCTTAAATGAATTGAACAGGATAAAACGTAAAGCCGATCTCTTTTCAAAAATTAAAATCAAATCAACATACTAAAGTTTTCAGTAAAAGAATTACATATATCTTATCCTGAATAGCAGGTACGTAGGCAACTATGAGGCAATGATAAAAAATAAAATAAAATAAAAACTTGATTTTTCTTTTTTTTTTAATTTAGATTGTTCAAATTATCCCATTTTAGTCAAATAATCGAGTTCTATCTTATAATTGAAAGGTGATTTTTAAGGTTAAGGTTAAAATTGGAAAATTAATGGTACTAGTAAGGGTTTAAAGATGATAACCTTCGGATTCAAATCTCTTGTTTTAAAAACATTTTAAAAAATCAATTTTTATTGAAAAACCAATGGCTAAATTATAACCAATTAACTCAATTGGTTATAATTTAACTCTCTCTTTTTTACTCTAATCGGGTGACGACTCTAAAACGTTTTCAAATTAAGAACTGGTTTTCTTTAAACTCTAATCTATGGCTGATATTAAACAAGTAGAGTTTAATATTGGTCGGTTTAAAGAAGACATAATTTTTAAAAAACCAAGAGGTGAAAAACCGAGTTCGACAGCGATTAACAAAAATACTAAAATCAGGAGTTTCATATAGATAAGTAACTAGTTTAGGTAGTTATTACTAAATACGTATATAGTTTAGTTACTTTACCAATTACTTATTACCTTGCAAATTTTCTAAATATCAGGTGATCCCGATACAGATACCAATCTACCAATAGATTACTACGATCCCTAACAAACTGACCTTATGGACAAGTGAGTACTTCTATTGACTCTATACTTATTTTATGCTTGTAATCAGTGCCCCTAAAGTAAATATTAATAACTTAATGCATGGGAGTTCAAGTTATATATGTGCCTAAATATTGATTATGTATTGTGTAAAATATTGTGAAACATAATAATTGAATAACTGGCTGCTTGATTTATAACTACGTAATTGAATAGATTGTTGATATTGGTTGATCAACTCATAAATTAACTTAATCACATTTGACTTAGTTAAAATTAAATGGATTATGCATAAACACAAACATTGCATATAATATTCCAGTTGTCACTTTACACTATTGGTAATAAAGGGCTTTGTAGGGATGGATTTCTACATGATTTAATTAGTACAGTGCAGGAGTATTGATACAATAAGACCCTATCCTTGATTTGTGGGTTTACTTGGCACTAGAGATGCTAATCGTAGGTGATTGGGGGTTTAGTGACCACCATTGTAGGGCATGAGCATGGACTTTAGGGGTCACCTCACCACTAGACTTGGGAATCTATGTTTTAATAGATTTTGGGGAATAGAAACATATTTTGTAAAATATGGAATTTCTATGTATATGGTTAAAAAACCTAAGTGCTAAAACCCGGTTATGATTGGTGCTAACGAATCTCCAACCCTTACTTCGAGGGCGTTAAATTTGATGTTGTATGCTGTATTAGTCAACTACAAATATCGTTTGGCATACTATTTGTTTATGCATTCATATGTTTGTTAATTAATTGTTTGATAACTTGCTTACCAGTATAGTATGAAGGATAACTTACTAAGCTCTTATAGCTTACTCCCCAACAATTTTTCTTTTGCAGGTTGATAGCTATTTGGGCATGAGCTAAGAGCTAAGTGTTAAGTACGAGTATTGAGATGCAATTAGAAGATAGAATCTAAAGATGGATTGCATAAATAGTTGAAACACTAAATGTAATTACTATTCTTATACCTAGATTTTGAAATTTTAGTAAATTTTAAATTTTAGATCTTGACTATCTAATCTTATTGTTTGGTAGGGGATATTGATTCCCTACAATTCTAAGGAACCATAGAATACTAATATCTATAGTTATTTATATTTTACAATATGTTAATCAATTAAAAATCGAAAATCTTAATTATAAAAATAATTAGAGTCTTGCAATCTCTGACTTAGAAGATGATTTTCATATCATTAGTGCACACGTAATATGAAAATTTTAGGTAATTCTACTAAGCCTTCCTTAAAGTTAAGACAGAATGCTATCACTGCTACTATCTAGGCTCCTTTATAGATGAGCAAGCTGACCAAATTTGAGATGAGCAAGTTGAAGCAAGGAAAGGAACCAAGCTTATAGATGGATTAAGCTCAAGGATGTTAAAGAAGAGATTAGTGATAATTTTAAAGAGTATCTAACTTATGAAGCCTAAGCTCCATGAATTTTAGAGAATGCCAAATTACAAATGCCAACCTATTTTAGGATTGGAGATGCCTATGACTATCTTGATCAAGAGGTTAAGGTTGAAAGTGCTCAAGTGCCATGATTGCAATGAGAATGTTAAAGTTTGACTTGCTACCATTGAATTTATAAACTGTGCTACATTGTTGTAAAAGAATTAGCAAGCTCTTGTCTTAGATAAGGAGAATGGGAAATTAGGGCCGGAAATGAGATGAGAAGTGTCATATGGATAGGGTTCAATTAAAAACTTACTGGGATGAATATTATGTTGGACTATGCTTATGTTTGTTGTTTGTTTATCTACTCTCGCTTAGCTTATAATAAACTTAGGAGATAAGTTGTCTTATCCTCAAGTTATGAAGAAAGTTTAGATAGGATATTACACCACTAAGGTGAGAAGACTCTAGAGCATTAATTGAAGTTAGATTCTCTTAAAAAGAAGTGAGTAATGTAGGATTTGATTCAAGCCTTAAAAGCAATATATCAAGAGATATTGGTAGATTATATATAGGTTTCAATATAAAGTTTGTAAATGTAATATGTATATTTCGTAATGGTAACATGTATTATAGAGGAGTTGTACAATGTTGATAGTTTGAGTATAACTCACTTTTGTAAAGACTTTTGTTGTTGTTTATTATATTGAAAAAGAAGAGATATGAAAATAAAATGATTTATGAAGACTGGATAGCATGTTGAATATAGGTTTTTCTTTATCTCTAACTTAGGGATAATGTAATGAATTGTCTTCAAGTATTAATAACACGTTTACTTAAGGGGAATTGGAATGCCATTTTTTTCTTGTTCCTTATTATGATGTTCACTAAATTTTTTGTCACAGAAAGGTAATTCCATATAAATCCCTATTACTTGAAATTAAGTAATAAGGATTCTTTAATTTAATCAAAAAATTGCGATTCCTTACTATTATCACTATCGCCGCCGCTGCTGTCGTTGTTGCCACCAACATCGTTGCTACCATCGCTACTATTGACCACTGCCGCCACTACTATCGCCACTATTATCACCTCTACTATTACCGCCACCGCCAACCACCACCATCACCACCTATTATTTTAAGATTAGTTGAGAAAAAAAATGAACTACGGGTAATTTAGTTATTAAAGTTATATTATATATTTATTTTTAAATTACTTATAAATCCAATTAAACAAAGTAATATATATTACACTCTTATTCAATTTCTTAAGGAATTCTAATTTCATTCCTTGTCATTCTATTCCATAAAATAAACAAGCCGTAAAAGTTTAAAAACTACATGGGTTTGATCCTGATAAACAAGTATATAGGCACTTTAGGCATCACTAAAAGCCATAAAATAATAATAATAATAATAATAATAATTTTCCCCTTTCTAATATGAAGCCCTTGTTACCTTAAGAAAAGCCCATAAAAATCAATGGCCCATGTGATTATTTCATAGATCTTTCTAAGGTAACCCTATTAGGTTTTAATAGGTTAGCCCCAAGCTTATATTATCTAATTTCTATTTTTTTTCCTAAATTTTTTTAGAAAATGCTCTCTAATTAGTAGCTAAAATTAAAGTCTATCCACCTATGGGTTTTAATTTCATTTTTTCCTAATACGGTCGGGTGGCATCTCCATGTTTTACAAAATTTCTTCTTTTTTAGTTTGAACTTTTTCCTAATCTAATCAAAGAACTTATATTAAAAGGGATGACTTAGTCTAAGTTAGATTAGGAGAAAAGGGAAACCAAAATTCAAGCTCGATAGATGTGTTCGCTATAGTTGTTATGCACCACTTGCATTTGTTAGTTAAACTTAGATGGTGAATAGGACAATTGAAGTTGAATTCTTTTTGATTAATATGTCTTATAGATAAGTTTTTAGTTTTCATTTTGTTTTTAAATATTAAATGTAACTCTTTGAGGGATCTTGAAGACATTATATGAAAGTTCATTTTGTGGTATTTAGTGATATAATTCTTTTCAGTCATGCTTCAGGAAAGGGGCATGACAAAAAGTATGAATAAATTATATCACACAATAAAGGAAAAAAAAAAAGGTTAGCTTCCAAGTTGCCTTTGGTGTCAAAATTAGTGTTGTGTCACTCTTATATAGCTCTGCTAATAAAACTTATGTACTCTATCATCTATTAAATTAGATATAATGACACTTTTTAGAAAACTTTGGTAATAATAGAGGAAATTGAATTATTTTATCTTGTCATACAATACCTACCTTAGTAAGATTCGTGAAAATACAAACATCCTTGATATTTTATTTAATACACTCATATCACCCAATAATTATTACATTACAAATATACAGTTGCATGTAGCAATCATAACTGTAATGTTATGTATTATTTTACTTCTTTTTTTTTTTTTAGGTAAACCATCGATTTTATTTATACTCAAAAAGTACACAAGTACAAAGATTAACAAATGTCAAAGGATGTGTAAATCCTTGCACAAACCCATTACAACAAAAGAGAAAACCCCAACAAGCACAATTATTAACTTAAGAAGCACCTTCCTCACTAAAGCATTAACGATTTTATTATTTTCTTTGGAGATATATTGCATTGCTTATATTATTTTATTTATTCTCCTTAAACTCCTTGATCTAGAAAAGGAAATAATTCATAATAATAGAACTCACAATCATATTGGAATCGATTCAACTAGTAAAGACTTCACATAACTCTTCATTTTTTGTAACATACGTATAGTAATCTTCTCCATCTATGCATAAAACATTGGTTATGCATGGAAAATTGAGAAATATCATGAGAATTTTCATGAGAAAGAGAATTGGATGGAGACACTCTTCATTCATATCCATTCATGCATCAATAATTAGTTTCTACAACTCTTTCTTTTTCTTCTACCATCTTGTATTGATTCAGGTAACAATCTATTAGTATTGCTATATGCACTTTCTCTTTTTCATGTTATGAAAAATGATAATAGTTATTAATACAGAAAAAAAAAAACATGATGTTTATTAAACAGTTATTTTATATGTTTGGATTAATTAGGTGATCATTTTTGCTTACAACTATATATGTATCGAAAAAACAAATAGTAAATAACGGTTTTCATCTAACTTTATGTGTAATGTCTCTATGATATATATAATGATTGATGGAAGATTCATTTTCACTAGCAAGCCTTCTTAATAGTTGTTGATGTTGATATCATTTTCACATCCAACATATAAATAAATGGCAATTCTAGTCCCAACAAATCTAGCAATTTAATCAGATAACAAACTGTTTTCTTTTCTAATATACAATTATTTAGCCACCGAGAACGGATGCCAACGAGTGGGAGAGTCAAACTCAATAAAACCCCAATAGGAAAATAGAGGGGTTTGATTATTATATTTGACACTTATAGAGTTTTGAGCGATACTTAATGTAAAATTTATGTGCATAATAAAATGGATCAAAGTAAAAATGAGATAGTATATACATCATTGACATAAAGTACGTAATATGGATAAAAATTAGAATATAAAAGATAACTTATTTGTTTCATATAAATATACATATCTAACCATAATCTTTTAATCATGCATATATATATATATATATATATATATATTGTTATTTTATCCTTGAAAATGAGAATGCTAATATATTTTCAATTAAAAGATTGTCAAAATGAATTAGTTTGCAATCAAATACCAACCAATTATAATAACCTTATTGGTTGGAGATATATTTTAAGAAGCTCCTCAAGTTAGCAATAAAACACCAACTAGCTATAACCTTAAAGGTTTGGATATATTTTCAAAAGCCTTTAAGTTTTTAAGCCTATGATTGGACTATCTAACTCTTTACTAAAACAGGTTTTCATCTTGGATAACCCACTTAATATCTATCCAATAACATTATTGATATCATATAACCTATACAAAATGGATGAGAAGTGAACTACTATTTTATAAACTTTAAAAATAGCGTGAGACTGAGCTAAATGATGTTTAAGAGGTTTAAGACTAAAATTGTACTGTATTCTTTATAATCATATTTAATTTTGGATCCTATAAATTTTTCTTCTCTAAATTTTCTTAAAATTTATCAAGTTTGAGATTGCCTAAATTAGTAAAATATCTCAAAACATCATTGTGACATAATCATATTTTTAAAAATTTTAATCATTAAATACACAAGACAATATTTTAAAAGAGTAAATTTAGAGAAAGTAAATTTAAAAGATCAATTTCCATCATCTTCTACTAATGTAACTTATAGAGCTAACCCCATTCTCTATGATAGTGATGTATAAAGTTAAAAAACTAATGTAAAAATGTGTAAGGAATTGAGTGCTAGCATGTATTTGTACCTTATCACCATGTATGTCATTCATTAGCCTAGAAATAATTGTTGAGTCTTTCATCATCATAGGATCCTTAATTAGCCACTCAAATACATTTTTAGTTGCATATCTCTCGTTTCAACAAAAAGATATGGTTGTTATCAATCTATTTGCAATTGATACTAATGCAACATGCGTGTAATCCTACATAGTGGGTATTTAATGCAATGTTCTAGCTTCGCTCATGTAATTTCATATTTGAATCTTTATCTAAGAGCCAAAAAATTTCTTTCACTAATTTCCTTTAATTTGTATTATTAATAAACCGATTTCAAAATAAAAAAAAATTAATTTAAATCGTTTTTAATTAGATTAACATCGACCACATGATTGTTATCATCATGAGTTAAAGTTGTATGGTTCGATAAGCTTATGGTTTGATGATATTCTTCGTAGTTAAATATATGCAAAAACATTTATATGTTGAGCTTTTATAGAATTATGAATTTAGATATATAATTCTACAAAGCTTATTATTTTGTTAGCTCTATATGATTTTTTGGTAATTAAAATAGGTAAAATCGCGAGTTGAAGATCCATGAATAACTGAGTTTTAAAGGGTTTTTATTTAGATAATCTATATTTTCTTTTTTACCACATATTTAAACTAGCATTCCTTCATCCAAAAATAATTAGTTTTCATTCATGTGATGCATACTTGATGGTTAGATATTTTAAGAAAATTCAAAAAATCATGCCAAACTTTTAGGTTTAAATCTAAAATATTGTCATTATTTTTTAATAATAAACAAAGACAATGATCATTTGTGGGGAAAAAAAAAAAAAACAAAGAAGACAATGCTGGTATTAGATTAATTTATCATTCATTTTTCATTCTTTCATGTGCATGTCATGTAACCAAATTTGCATAGCACTAATATTACCAATTGATCCTTGAATAAAACATTATGTGATTCTTTTTTCTTCATAGATCCTTAAGTAAATTGCATGATATCGAATATAATTAATTGCACAGTTGTTAAAATCATGATTTTACCCATGCAATTCTACGAGTTTATGAGTTTATGTGGCTTTTCCGAGTTAACTTGAGTGTATAATCTTTTTTATATAAAAACTTGCATTTTTAATCTAATTTACATATAAACTCAGTAAAAACTTATTTTTTTTACTGAGTTTATCGATTTTATATATTTGAATTGAATGAACTAAAAAATTAAAAGAAAAAAAATACAATTACCATTTTACAAGCCATTAACTATTCAGGCATTACAATATCTATTCTATCATATTCTAATTTTTTACTTATTTCTTTTTCTCTCAATCTCTTGTTTTATATTCATAATTTTTATTCAAGTTTCAACTCTAATAACAAAGTTTACGAAGAAAACTATATACTTTATTTTATATTATCAATAACTTAAAATGAGTTGAAATGTTTGGTTCTTTTTAATTTACAACCTTTTTTAAAAAAAAAAAAGGGTAAAAATTTAGTTTCAACTATATTTTTTCTTCTTCCGTACATATTAGATTATATTTTAAGAATTTTTATGAAAAAAAAAACTTAATTTCTTTATTTTTTTTATTTCCATAATGTATTTCAAGTTTTAAATAACTACTATAAGTATATCAGTAATTTTTTTAAGCTATTTTACATAAGTTATAGAAACTTATGTTTTTACATTTCGATTTTATATTCCAATTTTACAAACCCTTTAACGATTCTAAGTTAGATTGCAAGTTTGACAAACTTGATTGGGTACAAATGAAACAAAAAAGAATAAAATATAATAAAACTTAACAATATATCATGTTAATAGACTTAAGTTCTAAAATGATCTTTTTCAAAATTGCTAATCCATATACATATTAGTCATAAAGATTAAACCATTTTCCACTGTTTTTCATTAGTTTGATACTTTTATAACCAAATAACATTCATTTACCTTAATAACTAATACTAATAGCAACATAAATATTCAGTTCTTTTCATAGATTTTCATTACTCTTACTAACTATCCTTTACGCTCATTTAACATCTCTAGAAAACTTTGGCGATTATAATTTCAAAAACTTTGGATTAATAGTTAGGTGTCTAGTAAAGTTAAAGTATTGACATATAAAGTCTTATCGCTTCTTTAACATAATAGAACCGATTTGATTTTCCTTATTGAGATTAAGTTTCTTTAATTTCATCATATATATCTACAAATGCCTTATAACAAATTTACATGTGCTCTGGTTGGTCATCCATGGTCATAATATCCTACCTATAAAATGGTGAAAACTATAATCACATGGCAATTGGACTAGTTTCACTTAATAATGTTGATAGTTATACGAATAATAACAAAATGGAACATGGAAGAAACTTAATTAACCTTTTAATTTCCTTGGTAAACACCTAGTTCTTCAATTGTACCATATATATCATAAATGTCATCAATAATAGTTACTATAGCTATCACTTTGGTAAGGAATTTTCTTGGGAGAGCATATTCTAACTTAAAATGTGTTCCCAATGCCCAAAAATAAGCTTCCACAACTCAATCTCTTGCAAAAGGTAACTTCCCTCTTAAGTTTAGTTCTTTCCATGACCTAAACACAGAATAACAAACTTAAAATATTATTTGTATTTTTTGCTCCCTTAATCCATTTCAACATAAATATAATTTCATAATACCTTGTGATATCACAAAGTTAAGCTTGATGTTGCTTCTAGAGGAGATTGAAATCTAATTTTGCTAAGGTTATGATGAATTTTTCAAGACAAGTGTCATTTTTGTAGATGGTTACGTACTCTCTTGCCCTTAGTCTTGTTAATCCACATCGTAGGCTTAGGTATACACTTGTTTTACAATGTGAGGATTTAATCTTGATATCATAGAGTCAAGATGAGTATTAGTGAAAGAAAGTGCCTCCTCTAAGATATCTTCCTCATGAATTCTACAATGGCTAGCCTCATATAAGCTAAGCAATCCTTGGATGTTAGTGATAGGGGATTCCTTGAAATTCCCTTTATCATCCTTGGACTTTTCAAAGATATCTATAAAATAAATAAAAGTTACTTCTTTCAAATCAATAGGTAATTAACAAGTAACCAATTGTTGGCGTCATATGTGAGATATGAATGAATCCTTCATTTTCTAAATTTATAAGTTTCTTTTCAAAATTTATTGAGCTTGATTACCATGCTATACAACTCAATGATAACCCTTATATTTATAAGTATGAAGATATGAGATTTCCCTTGTTACTGGTTCCATAATAATTATATTTTACTTCCCAATATCATCAAAAATTTAATTGTGTTTTTATTTCTTTTCATCTTTTTCTTGTTGATAATGAGCTTCTGAACATTACATTTAAGATTAATAGCCTAAGATACTCAAACGTTACATTGAACATTTATAGCCCAAGATGCATGGACATCAACATGCCATAACCATAATTTAAATAAAACAAATAAATAAATGTCAAAGATCCCCTGTGGAGACCACAGCCACTAGGTGGTCAATTATAGTAAGGCTTAGTCAACGACTACTCTTCTAAGTTGAACACTTTTTCCTTTTTCTTTCATGAAAGGTTTATTCTAGACATCTTCATAACCTAATTTTTACACTAAATTAATTTAGACATATTTAAAACCCTAAATTTATCCTAAAACCAGAATAAAATAAATTGAGATAAACTCTACGATAATTACTTGAATTAGTTGGGATTTATAGGGTTTATTCAAAGAAAATTATTTATTATGAACAAAGTAAATACAAATGAGTGGGTAATATGTTGTTGATTGTTTATCCGCATAGGATTAAATAAATCAATCTAACTAAATCCAATCACTATATGCTTGCACCAAGACTAGTAACCACTCTAAGTAAGTGAATCATTAGATGGGTATCATCACCTTTTAAGATTCAAGTATTCAAAATAAAGTGGTTTGTAGTTAAGTATCAAGGCTACCTTAGTTGTAAATAAGTAGGTCAACAATATGAAGGGACTGTGACTGATACTAGTTAAGAAATCCAACTTGAAGCCATCAATTGGTTGTAGTAATTGTATGGAACATTAGAGAGAAGTTGTAAACGAAGGTAGTGAACTTGAGTATTATTAACACAAGCAATTAATCTAGTATGAGATGATTTTATATTATTGGATATGGATATTGAGATGATTTTTATATTATATAAACCTTTGTTTCAGAGACTTCTTGTAAAACATTTTGGAAGAACAAAAGGATTGGAAAATAAAGCTAGAGGGAATAGAAATTTTTAAACCTTAGATTCTCTTACCAAACACTAAGGAGATTGGTGGACTATCATACCCTCCAAAACCAAGACGTGTCACCATTGATATTGACATGATATTACACGATATTATTTAAATATATTTACATATAATAATTTCCATACAAGTGAAACTCTATTGCAAGCAACAAAGATTCAGTTGAAATGTTTCAAAGTTCTATCCACATTCTACATATACGCATGTCCAGTCCAGTATCACAAGAATAAATATGGATATAATGAAAACTCTACGACTGAAGAATCAACGCCACTAAGCTGTTGTCAACCCATAATCAAAGTTTATGTAAATTAGATTTATATATGAGCCCTCATGTTTACAATACTCCAGACAAGGCATATACAATTGTTATTAATAGAAACTATACATTAACCTTATCGCATGCTTTAGAATAAAATTCTTTTAGAGGTCTTTAATAATTACATATAGAATTTGTATGAATATATAGTACGTAACAAATGAAATCTTGTAGCCTTGACGTCGAAATAACCAAAAAAGGAGTGAAATGATGAAAAACTCCTCAACTTTATAGATGATCCCATTTCATTCATAAGAGGGGTTCAATGCTTCGATTTAAAAATGAAAAGAAAGAGGTCTCACTATTTGAAAGCTTGTTTTGCTTTACTTGGATGCTTATAGCTGATTGGGCTGGTTAGGTGAACCATATTTTAAGCAACTTAACTTATATTGATATTTTGGAGAAAGCAAATGTATATTTTTTGATGTACATTTCCTCCCATTTCAGCTTGCCTTAATTCATGTAATATTATTAAACTTATATTAGTTTTTTCATTTTGCAATGCTGAACATATTATTTGTGGAAGAATGAATTAAGCAAGAGGATTATTCCTAGTAAAATGGCTGATTTAGTTGGATAGTTCGAAAATATACTTTCTAAGAGAAACTAACTCAAACTCATACCTGAGAGAGATAAAGTTTGTAACTATTGACATATAACTCCACCTAATGGACTTAAGAAACAAAGCATCAAAAAGGACTAAGGAGTCTTATTCTATAATGACACAACTCCAATCATTTTCTATAGCTAAGGGGAGTCTTGTAGACACCTTTTTTTTGTCCTTTTTGTTCTTTTTAGAGTTTTTTAAAATAAAGATTATGGTTCTAATTCAGAAAAAAAAATACAAAAAAATAGAAAATTTAGAAAAGCACAAAAAAAAATTTTTAAAAAAGTTAAAAAAATTAATTAAGAGACGAGAAAAAAAATTGGGAAATGTAAAAATTAAAAAAAAAAATCTATTGTTGATAAAGGGAAATGAAAGAATTTATGCCAATTCAAATGGAAATTGTTTAAATCTTCACCATAATTCAATTTTCATGTTTTATTTTTATTTTCTTTTTTATAATTATAAATATTGTAAATTTTTAGCCTTGAACAATATCTTAATGGAAATAAAATGTACCGTGATCTAAAATCATTGTTTTGGTAAAAAGGTATGAAGAAGAATGTAGCATAATATGTATGTTGCCGGATGTAACACATGCCAACAGGTGAAAGCAGGACATTAAAGATTGAGTGGTTTACTATAACTATTAGAAATACCTCAATTGAAGTGGGATCGTATTACAACAGATTTTATAATAAGACTCTCGAAGACGAGATCATGTCACGATTCAAGGGTGAACTATACTTACCAAGAATCCTTCCTCTAATACTTTCTTATGAATTTTCTTAATACTATATTTAATTATTGTATAGTTTAACCTAACCTTAAATACACTTCAAACTATCAATTACCTAACATTTAAGCTCTTTTTTAATCTATTAAAACCACAAATTTTAACTCAAACATCCACTTAATCATCAAACTCATCAATAACTTTAGTAACATCAACTTTAGACTAATTATTATTTTTTATTTTCCTATCAAGGGATAAAGTACTAAATCAACTAATAAAAATAATGACTATTTAACTAAAAGGTAAATGTGTTGATATTCTTTTGAATGAATGGTTATTGTTGGGGATTTGAATGATTGATATAAGTTTTTTTTTTTTTTTGAAATCTCATAAATACCTCTTACAATCCATTCAAATTGTACTTCTTAAATAATTTTAAGTAATATAATAATATAATTAAATATATATTGGATAATATTTATAGTATAAATATCAAAATATAATGATGAATTTAATACTTATGTATACCAAATCATAATATTATAAAAATTTATATCTAATACTGTACAAATCAATTATAGTATAAAAAGGTTTATACTTATGCTATTCAACTCTATTTATTCAATCTTACTTTTATAACTAAACGCTAGATAACTTAAGTTTCAATGATATTTTGATTGTAAAATAAAGGTAAAGCAACATGCAAGCATAAAAGATAAGCCGATAATAGAATTAGCATATATGAGGAAATAATCTCCCCAGATATTGGGATGAAAATTTGCGGACTGGCGAATGATTGGCTTTGTAACGGCATCTGAAATTGGAACGTCTGAAATCATCTTGCCAATGTGGAACTTTCAAGGAAAATACATATAGTCTATGAAATCACTGCTATTTAAGGTGGCTAGAGTATGTGTTGCCGTTTTACTTGTATAGAGAAAAAATCCTGCATGAGGAGAATACTAGAATATGGCAGAAGCTAGTAAATTATTCAATATATCTTTTATTTTTCAATCGTATATGACGTGATTTGACAGAAGCCAGTGAATTATCCAAAAGTATCTTTTACTTTTTTCAATTGTAAATGATAGCTAATATTCACCGTATAGTAATTATCCTGAATCAAGGCATAGCTAGTCCACCTAAAACAAAATCTATAACATCTTAAATAAAAAATAATAAATAATCAAGTTTATAAATATTAATAAACTTATTTTAACTAATTGATTTAAAAATTTTAAGTTTATATTAATAAAATATTTAAAATCATGATATTATAAATTAGTACTATAATTTTCTACAATTTATGTGTAAAATATAACCATAAGGTCTCACAATCTCTCCTCCTTAAACGTATAACGTCTTTATTACAAGACTTTACAATTAAACCTAGATTTCCCCCTTTTTTTAGTATACAATTCAAGTTACTCACTACTTATAAGTCATTTTGAAAGTATATAAAAAGTCACAACTTGGTGACACACTTATCTTCTTTGAACCTTTTCTCTAAACTGGAATAAAATTCAAATCATCTATCTACTAATAAAGGGTTCGCTCTAATATCATTTGTAATGCCCTAAGTTAAAAGTAGTGGATAATTAAACCAATAAATACTTAGAAGCTCATTTCAACCACTTAACTTAAAAGTTTTAAACTTATATTGATAAGGTGTTTACAACTATAGCCATATAAGCTAATAGTATAACTTTCTACAATTTATGTGGGATACTTACCATAAAGTCTTACAATCTCCTCTCTTTTAATGCACAATGTCTTTATTGTGGTACCTTATAATTAGGTCCAAATCTTTTCCTTTTTTTTTATATACGATTCGGATCACTCATTATCTATAGGTTATCCTTAAAGCATGTAAGGAGTTATACCATAGTAATACTTCTTATCTTTCTCGGTCCTCTTCTTTAAATTAGAGCAAGATCCGAATCATCCATCTACAAGTAAGAGATTTGCTCTAATACCATTTGTAAATCACCAAATTAAAAGTAATGAACAATCAAGCCAACAAACACTAAAAGATTTATTTCAATTACTTGACTCAAAAGTTTTGAGATTATGTTGACAAAGTGTTGATAAGGTATTTATAACTATAACTTTATAAGCTAGTATTATAATCTTCTATAATTCATGTGAGATATTTAACTATGAAGTTTTATAAAATTGATACAACACTATAAGCATGCACTCACTCTAGGTAAAATCATTGGAAGTTATGATGAGGAAGATAATACAAGTAGAAAATTTTGGATAATTTATATTGCTCTATGTATTACTCATAACAATGAAAAATCCACTAAAAAATTTTAAAACAAAATCTTTGAGAGAATTATGGAAAGGATTCTTTTAGGTAACTACAAAAAGATTAAGACTTAAAAAGAAAAAAAAAAATTGAAAATTAGAAGTCACTAGAAAGTTGCTAAATAGAAAATTTCAAGATAAATGCCTCAAATTAGTAGTTGTACTTTTATAATTTTCTAACAAAACATTTATAATACTCTAAACAGAATATCTAAATTACATATAAAAACGGATATATCTCATATAATAGTTTTACAATGTTATAGTTAGAAAATTTTCATTCCTAGGCAGCCTATAAGAAATAATTAAATGCTTCTGTTAGTATAAGTAACGACACCATAGATAGAAAAACATCAAAGAAAGAAAAAGAAGGTGTGAACATCTCATCCTTCAATTGGAATATTAACGTTGTAGAAACCTCGTTATGTCCAAAAAAGTGAAAAACAAATTGAAGGTTTGTTTCACTGTCCGAAGAAAGATTCATCAGGAGGAAAGCTCACAAAGCCAATTAAATTATAGGCTAGTAGGACCAAAAGATGTACACCATTGACAGCAACGTCAGGAATTGGAACAAAAGATTGATCTGAGATTAGTTAAACCGGAATCAGATTGAAAAACTAGAAATTGAAGGATTTAAATAGAAAAGTAAAAACGTAATCGATTCAAATTATAAACATAGTAAAATGTGGAGACCTTTTCATACTTTTTCCTTTTCAAAAGCTACATAAAACATATAATAATAAAGTCAAAAATAAAATTTGATTTCATCATATATTTTAATAATGTTAACTTTAAAGTATAATATAGTTAGAAATTATAAGTTTTGAGGCATACTAGAAGGATACTCTTAAATATCAATAACAGTAATACTCCACCAAACACGTGTAAAACGTGATATGCAAATAAAAAAAAATACAAAAACCTCATGCAAAACACTAATAGTAACACATTTTATAATGACTGCTAAATAAATATTAATATTTAAAAATAAAAACTTATTATTATTGATACATATTTAAACACTATTATGTACAGAGAATGCATAATCATCAATGGCAAAAGCATGTTTTAGCAAAGAAAAAAGACAAGGCAGAGAGTCTAGTCACCGCCGGTATCCACAGGTTACAAATGCTTCATCATTTCACTGGCAAGTGCTGGTGACCTACCATTGGTTCTGAATTCTATAAGATAGATTTCGTACAGAAAAATCCGATAGGATTAGACATCAGGTTCATTTATTAACAGATTTTTCCTTAAAAGTAAATAAGAAAAATACGTATATATTATTATATGATCGATTCTTTTGGACGATATGCATTCACTATCAACACTTCTATCAATTTTTACAATCTTTCTATATCAACGTTCAACTTATTAAATTATGCATTTAAATAAAAGTGTTTAGATCTTCATATATTATCTCTAACATTAATATTAATCAACAAATTGACACCTATCTTCTTATTTTTTATATGTCTATCATAAAACTTTTGAATTTTCTTATGTTCACATATTATAACCTGATTTTCTAATATCACCTTCTGTTTTCTAACCAACTTTATCATCCTTTTATTTTTTTTTATTTTTTTCCTTTTTCCTAGCAAAATTTTCAACCTAAAACATCAAAATATACACAAACCCAAAGATTGTTCTTTCAATCCTAAAAGAAAAAAAAAAAAAGAAGAAGAAGAAAAGAGCTCCTTTTTTTCCCTTCCGCACCAGAAGTTCAACATGATGAGATAGAAAACACTAACATACATATTGATATCTTGATGAAGAGCTTGCAATGCTACTGGCTTCATTGGTTCACTATGAATGGCTTTCAAACTAAAATTATTCCCTTTGACCAAAAAAAAAAAAAAGACTAAAATTATTCCCTAATTCATTTATGCAGCTATGACAAAACAAAAAAAAAAAAATCACCAAATTTTCTCAATGAATCACTGTTATTATTACTCTTGAAACTACAAAACCTAATGCCTTCGACACTAAATTTATCTTGAACATCTTTATTTTAGAAAAACCAATCACCGAAAGCTTTACAGTCGACCAAAATATATAGTATCTCCATTGAAGAGACGATAAAGAATTATTTACAAGTGGGAGCTATTTACATAACATTGTGTTCCTGTAATTTCACAGTAAATTATACTTAATTTTAATAAGTCATGTAATAAATATCGAATTAGAAATTATCAATAATTTTATTTTTTTAATCTAATTTTATTAAATAATACCTATTAACGATAAAAATAAAGCTATCAATGACTTCTATTTCACCATTAATAGCATGATTTATAGAAATCAAATGTGATTTATTTTGATACTATAGTGAAGCAATATTGCCATACGTAGAATTTCTAATACGAATGATATTGACAAATGGATCTTTTGAGTATGACTATAAAAATATGTTTTCTTTGTTTTCAGTATAATATAAAATATAAATCTAAACTAGATAACAAAACCAACGAATGAGTGCGTATAAATTGAATTACTTTATCAATTCGGCCAGCAAGCACCCATATAAGGATTACAATGATTATATACTCAAAATAAAAATGCGTCATTTTATCAAAAACATATAGTGGAAACACCCGATTTTACATTTCTACTTCTATATCTACATATGAAGATCAAACATTTTCAAGTGTTAGTTGTTAATTGAGTCAAAGGCATTGAGCATAGAGTTTAAGAAAACGAAGAAACTTACGAGTAGAGAGGTACATTATCTAAAATATGAATAGTCGTTTAATAGTAATTTACTTAGGTACTTATAAATTATAATGTCAAGTTGGAGTGGTAGTTAGAGATAAGGTAGGGCTTATCATATGTATGCATAATGTGTCGCTTAAATGATTGAATCTAAATTATCAATTCAAAAACTGCACGTCATTTTATTATTGGCTACTAAACGATGATAACAGGGATGATAAATGGACATAAAGAAGCAATGAGCAGTTAGCTAGCAAGTTTTTCATATCTCTCTAGGTAGTGGTGTCCTCTCCACCTATTTGTTGTCTATTCACTTTTAAAACAAAATCTTTGAGAGAACTATTGAAGGGGATTTATATAAGTGACTACAGAAAAAGATTGAACCTTAAAAAGGAAAAAACTAAAAAATGAAAAGTTGATAAATAAAAAATTTTAAGATAGATGCCTTAAATTAGCAGTTATGCTTTTATAATTTTCCTAACAAAAAGTTTATGATACTCTAAAAAGATCTGGATTACATATAAAAACGGATAAATTTTATTTAGTATTTTTGTAATGTTAATCATGAAGCGCGACAGTTAAAAAATTTCCGTGTCTAGATATCCTAAAAAGAAATAACTAAATACTTCTAATAGTATCAGTAACAGTTCCCTCAATATCGAAATCTCAAGGAAGGGTGGGGGTTGGGGTGGAGGGGAAGGTGTGATTATCACGTCCTTTTATTGGATTTTTTTTTTTTTTTTTTTCCGTTAACTCATTTAAATGGAACACTAATGTTGGAGAAACCTTGTTGTGTCCAAAAAAGTAAAAACACATAAAGTTATCGGCCAATAGGACCAAAAGATGTACAGCAACGTTAGCATAAACCAGAAGGTTTATCTGGAAATAAAGAGTGTTAAATTGAAAAACTAAATATTAAGAAATTCAAATAAAAAAGATACAAGTTGCAATCGACTCAAATTATTAGCATAATAAAACGTAGAGATCCTTTTATGCTTTCTCCTTTCAAAATATCAAGCTACACCAAATATCAGGCATAATAGAAGGACACTCCGAAATCATCAAATAATAATGACAAAAGCATGTGTTTTGGCAAAGAATAAAATGATCAAGAAACAAAGGCTGGTCACCAATGGTCTCCCATGGTTCTAAATGCTTCATCATTTCAGTGGCAAGGGTTACTTAGTCCATCAAATCCTACATTGCTCAGATTGCACCCATTTTAATTTATATATTTTTTAAAATTCCCGAGTTCTCCCTCTCAACTTTTGCTAGACTTCCGCTATTTTTCCTGGACCTTAACCCAGCCAAAATGCATGTCAAGTTATTAATTGTTTTTTATAAAGCTTTTGGGGTCGATGACTTGATTTACTTTAAAAGAGTGTCTGAATTTAATGTACGAGGTATCCTTATGTTGTGTTTTGCGATCATCTATTCATTCTAATAAGTTGATTCCATTCTTGCCACGGCATATTCCTAGAGATTCCATGATTTGAACTTAAATTTAGTTAATTTATTTACCATTTTGTTGATTGAACTTAGTATATAGTATATATTTAGGATTTTAAGTTAATTTATGGTTACGGAATTATATAATGGACATAGTTGTTGTATATGCATATTTCCTAAATATTGTTTCATATCAACCCCTAAATTTAAATGCTCTCCCTAGAAACTTGTTAATTTTCGGAAGATGCATGCACAATCGACAAATAGCAACTAATATAACTATATGTAGTTTCTTATAGTTATATTGCTAATTTATTATCCAAATAATTTATTTTTATGGTCTCTTTATATAACGAAACTTGTTCTTAGGTTATCTTTTACAAATTTGTTTCCTTAATTCCTGGTTACACCAGCTCTGTTTCATATTTGATAAGAGTAAACCACCACTCCTAATATGAGATATTTGGTCAAAAACTAAGGTTTCACACATATTGATGCTACAAATAACAATTATTGCTACAATATTGCAAGTACTATTTTATTTATTCACTCCAAACTCCTTAATGGAAAAAATGGAAATCATTCATATCATTAAGGTTCATGATCATACTAGTATTGGATCAACTTGTAGAGACATCACATAATTCTTAATTTTCATTAGTAGTGATTTGAATTTTTCAAAAATTGATGCCTTGCTTTCCATGCAAAAATCTCATCTTTGTCTTAAAATGAAATAGAGCCTTCACTTAAAAGGGAGACTATTATCCTTCCCTCCTCCTCTTCAATCTCATAAGATTTTTGTTGTATTCCTATTCTACTATCTAGATTAGGTTTTTCCCCTTATTAGGAAAATCAAAATCAAACAAGTCTTGTGTCAATTACTTGAAAAAAAAAAAAAAAAGCCTTACCTTAACGGATAAGAAGAGGATTTAGTCTTCCATTAAGATCGATGATTACATAAACTTAGTACTTACTTCGGAGGGAAAACAACGATTGAATCTTACCAACATATTATCCTCTTCAATAGTTCTTAACTTTGTTAGAGCCCAAGTCCTTAATCCTTAAGAGTAGTAGGTATTAGGTATAAAGTAAATTGCCTAATGTTTCCAAATTAGTCCAACTTCATACCTTTCCAGCATAAACTGTATATCTCACAGAGGTTGTATTTCTTTAGGTCGGTAATAATGGAGTTTCGATAAAAGAATTCCTTTGCCAATGCAACATGTTGAACTCCATTTGTTAGAATAGCTTCCATTGAGTCTCTACACCTACCCTTTATCCTTTTTATACTCTTTGCTTTATAAATCTTTTTCTTGCTTTATGAATCTTTGTTGTTTTGACTTTTGTTTGGGCTATGGTAGCCAATGCTCTTAAAATCATAGAAGCAATGCTGTAGAAAAAGAATCATCATTATTTGATCCATTCTTCAAATAACCATAATTCTAACAACTAAAAAAAATTGTTTATCAGATCATTTCTTATATTAGGGGGTGTAGGAGTGGTATTACTTATCAATATAATTTATTCGGCCTTTTCATTAGGATTGGTTCAAACATACGAACTTAAACAAATGAGTGTAAATGACCTCCCTCATGACGAATATTTAGACAATGATGATGATGGTGAAGAACAGTTGGCTAAGCTCATGTATAGCAAGGTTACCAACATAGAGCTTACTATCGATGGTTAAGCCAATGAGATCTCCAAGGTAGTGGTCAGTCACCCACTAATGATGTACTTTAGGGGTTTACTACTAGGACTGCATGCATATGCACGTAATGTGGATGATAAGTTTGTGATGATTCACATGAATGGGTTTTGTCGCTACTAAGACCAATTTAGACGCGAAGGACATTAGTTTCCTTACTTTTAGACAAGGTTCTTCATCTACCGACATGTTTATCCAGTGTAACTAGTCCCCAATGTTATCCAACTTTTAGTGGCCTTTGAGGCCATGCATACTTGGCTAGAAGTGAGGGTTATGCTAACCCTTTACCTATACTTTCTTTGCTTGATGAGACAATAGGATGGGTAGTACTACTTGTCAACTCACAAGGGTAGGAAGATTTTGGAGGGCTTAGAATCCTCCATCTACAATTGGAAGAAGAAATCCATGCTTGTCCTAGTGTACGAGAAACCAAAATTTTAGACAAAATAGACTATTCCTTTCTAGACTAGCAACATCAAGTACTCGTGAGCACGAGATGAATGGGCGACTAACCTAATTCTTAACCGCTTCCACCATCTAGGCTAGGTTCCTTCAAATGTCAAGACTTTAGTGAACCATCTAAGCTAGGTTCCTCTAAGTTATTCTTTTAGACTTGTTCATACATTTATTTCCTAAGTGTGTTTTTGTTTTGCAAGTTTTGACCTCCTAATCTGCGATGTCGTGGATTTTGTAGCCAAGCAAATGGTGAAGCAAGAGCACCTAAAGAAGTTATGGGCTACGAAAAAGGTCAAGGAAAAGGTGGCTAAGGCAATCGTTAAAGGAGCTAAAGCAAAAAAGGATAAGGGGAAAAGGAAGAGATCCCCTAAAAGATCTCCTCCAAAGTAGGATGCTAACTGGGGATTAGGGGAAGGGGTGGGGTGTGGTTCATGAAGAGCAGTTCCCATAGGTTGAGGACAGTAAGTAGGTGTTCGAAGTGGCTACATCACCATGTTGCTGAAGCTCTGGACCACCTTTGGGTAAATTATCCCAGTTATGGTTAAGGATGATGAGTCGAGGTGATCTAGGTCTAACCAATAGTGAGCCAATGCAACCTCCACCTCCTTTTAACCAATTAATGTCTTAAACATGGAGATATATGTCTAAGGGTTTAATGCCTTGAGGTGAGGTAACAAGATTCTATGCATTACAGGTCACCAATTTCCCTAACCATGCTAATGCAAAAAAAGTTGCACTTAAGCCATGTTTATTGACCTGATTAGTTAGTATACAATAGGGACATTAGCTTCAACAATAGGGACATAAATAGGGAATTGGTGTGTGGTAATGTCTTGCCTTAGGATAACACCACGTTAAACAAATTGCTCGGCCGAATGTTGGATGAGCAAGTGGAGCTTATGGCCTTTACCAAGATTCATGAGGTAAGTTAAGGCATGTGCAAAGTTATTTCCAACCTTTTGTAGTATGAAAACTAACAATTCATGATTTACGCTAAAGAACGCCTTTATGTCAAAGTTGTTGGACCATTGATGGTCTTAAAGAGGAAGGTTAGCCAAATTTATTGTTACCACCTTCAAACTTTGTTTGACAATTTGGACAATGCATCTGACTCGATGTTCTACATGTTGTAGAGGTCTAAGGAGGCAAAAGAAGAAGTG
Source organism: Lumnitzera littorea (assembly GCA_024138015.1). NCBI lineage: Eukaryota > Viridiplantae > Streptophyta > Magnoliopsida > Myrtales > Combretaceae > Lumnitzera > Lumnitzera littorea. The sequence continues at coordinate 8,765,316 of JAMXBB010000003.1, read as the reverse complement.
GCGTAGGCCAAGGGTGCATTGATGGAGGCCTAAAAGAAGCTCCAGTATGCTAGAGCAAAGATCTAAGAATTAGAGGAGAGGGTAGCTATACCCTTTAAGGAGGTAGAAGATTGTTGGGCCAAGTTAAAAGGAGTAGAAGAGAACACAATAGCTCGACACTGAGGTCGTTCAAGGAGTTAGAGGGAGAAAAAAAGGTAGTCTTAAGTAACTCGAGAGTTGACTACCAAGAAGGAAAAGGTCGAATGTTGAAGAGATCGACCTTAGTTAGACGAAGTGGAAGAAAATTTATGAATCATTTTAAACGGCCGAAGTGGAAGGAGTTTCAAAAGAAGCAATTGTTTGAGGGATTCGTTAAGCTTGTAAGATCATATTATAGACATATCCTAGCCTAGACTTGCATTATTTATCCTTTGTAGATCCTCTACCTTTAGAGTTGAAATTTGAAGATGACTCCATGGATGAGAGGGAGGATGAAGCTATGGAGGTTTTACTTTTAAGGACCGAGATGCCACCCCTCCGACTATCCCCTTTAGCTCTTACTACTCTTCCTATCCCATCAGTGGTCATATCTAGCCAATCCGGTTCTAGCTATTTAGGTAGCTTCGTTTAAAAGGACCTGCAAAAGCATCTTAGGCTAAATCAAACATAATTCCTTCTTTGTTTTTGTTCTTGTTGTACTTTTTGTATTATTATTGCCATGTAAATGCAAAGTATCGAAATGAACGAATGGTATTTGTTTCCTTCCTTCTCCTTAGTCTTAATTATATTACTTGAATATTGTATTTTATTTTCTGTGGTTAAGTATTTCAAGGTTTGGTCAATAGGCTTAGTTAAGATTTTACGGGCTTGGATGCCTTGAGGTTCCTTAGCATAGTGGGATCGTACCATCTATGCTTAAGAGCCTTAAGTTTTTGGGAGTTACCTAGTAGCCCGAGTCACCTGGTTTTCTCCTTAAGTCATAGCATGGTAGCCTTTAATATGTATAATATCCAAGCTTTATACCTTTGGTATATAAAAGTTGATGAGGTTTTTTAGCCTCTGAGTTACTTCATTCCTAGCTTTGTAACCTTTTTGTGTTAAGTATAGTGAGGCTTTTTAGCTTCAGATTTACATGATCCAAGCTGTGTAGCCTTGGACTTTATCCAGGTCATCTAAGCTTTTTAGCCTCGAAGCTTAAGTTGCTCAAGTTTTATAGCCTTCGCCTTGTTTAGATTATCCAGGCTTTTTAGCTTTAGATTTTTTTGGATTATCCAGGCTTTCTAGTCTTAAGTGTTAGTTGCGATTCAAAATGCAAAATTTTCCCTAACTTTAAGAATCACATTTGTGCATAAATTAACCAAAAACTTGTTAATTTTATATTAAATTAGAGTTTATGCACAAAATGAACCAACTTGTGTAAAATTGTCAAAAATGCATAAAAAGGATTAATTATAGATGAATTTGATTGATTTTTGTATCTTATATACAGGTGCATAAGGGTTACCATAGTAGCCCTTACTATTCGATCAATGAGACCAAAATGAAGGGTGCTAGTGAATTTAGCCTACCAATCAATCAGTAACCTTCCTAAAGTATCAAGGATATGGCAATCTCTTAGGTGATGGAGTAGAGGAAAGGATGGCGAGTAGACAAAAAGTGTAGGGGTGGATTCATCTATATCGATCAATCAATACCATTTGCATTGATTGATCAGTAGAAGAAATTATGGTTAAGGTTTTTTAGCTAAAACCCTAATCCCCTTAAATGTCACATTTCATCGAACACGAAGGCAACCTAATGTTAACAGGCATTTATCGATCAATTGGTAGACCTTCATAGTGATTGATCAATAGCCTAAAATTATATATACTCACATTTGCAATTAGAAATGTGAGATGCAATTAAGTCTTTAGTATTGTTTAGTCTAGATTTACGAGCTTATTGTCTTTTTTCATGTGTTATTAACTTGTTTATGACATTTGGTGAATGTTTTGATGATTTTGATGCATATTTAAGTTAGTTTAATGAGCATTTACACTCTTATCTTCATTGAATCTCTTGTTTACTTATTATCATTTAGTTTCCTTGTTCTCTAATGGAAGTTGTTGCTATACTTTTGTCTTTTCTTGCTATCATTGATCTTATTATGAGTGGTTAAGTAGTTTTTAATGGGTTTGTGAAAATGTGGAAGTTGTAGATGGTGTAACTTTGTAGTTACAACATAGGTATGTGTATTTTATTGGGATTTTGATGATTGGTATTTCACTTGAACTCTTTGAGATGCTTATTAATGTAATTTTCAATGGGTTTCCTTGTAATTTTGAGACCAAGAGGAGATTAGTTCTAGGAAGTGCTGTTAAGAGTTAACAAGTTTGCATAATTTTGAGACTGAAAGGAGAGTAGTTGTATAATTCCTTAATCAAGTCATTAAGTCGGTGAATATCGATAATAGGTTCTTATAACTATGAGACTAAGAGGAGATTAGGTGTTCCCCATTGAATTCACATTACATTATGCAGTTTTAGTAGATTATGATAGGTTATAAGATCTAGAGGAGATTGACCCCTTACTCTTTAAAACTAAAGTACTTAACTCATGACAAGAATTAAGTGTTTAATTGATTATATAGGAAAATGAGATCAAGAAGAGATTTTTCGCCACATATTTGAGTAGGGTACCTGACTTGGAATTGAGATCAAGTGAATTTAGTAAAAAACTAGTTAAAAACCATCCTCGATATCCTAACGGTATGCTCTTATCGTTACTTCAAAAACATTTCATAAGCCTATGTCTGTATTATTCGTGTTAATTGTTTCTTTTTGCTTATGTTTAATTTCAATTGCAATTCCAAACTCTCTTTTCAATTCACCTATATCAAAGTAGCAAGTTCTGATCTAGTACTTAGCTAAATCCCTTTTCTCTGAGGAATTCAACCTGGTGAATACTCACCAATATAGTTACTACGGATGATCTAACATAATGGTCAATTAAGACGATACTATTTTGAAATTTTCCATTTATAAAACTTTGAGTCTATATATTATTTTGAGCAAGTTTTTGGAGCTTTTTCTAGAGAGTAAATTTTGTTGTTGAAGTTATTATTTTATTAATGCATTGTGTCATCTAGTCAGGTGTAGGTCAGTTGGGCTTTATAGCCTTGGCTTTATTTAGATTATTTAAGCTTTCCAGCCTCAAGTGTGAATTATGCAGGCTTAATAGCCTTGGATTTGTTTAGATTATCTAAGCTTTCCTAAGTTGGGCTTAAGGACCCTATTCTTATGGGTTGCCCTAGGCTTCATTACTTGTGGGGTTCCTTTGACACCTAAATTATAATAATCTATACCAACAATTGACATACTTAGGGTGGGACTATTTGGGCTTAAGGGTTCAGAAGCAGAATATAAGAAAAAAGTGAAATTTTATTCTACTAATATTTGAAAGGGTCTAATCACATATTGTGGATACTCGATTTTTGTCCCATTTATTTTATTTTATTTTTATTTTTATTTTTTATTCTAATAGGCTACGGGATCTTAAATTAGGAAAAACAAAATAGAAAATTAAAGAAAATCAAGAAATTAAAAATTTTGAAAATAGGAGAAGTTTAGAAAAATACAAAAAAAAAAGGAAAAAGCATTAAAAATAAAAAATCTAGGAAAAATATAAAAATAGAAAAATAAGAAATTTAGAAAATAAAAAAAATGAAAAAAGTTTGGAAAAACTTAGAAAATTTAAAAGTCACAAAAAATAGAAAAAAAATAAAAGATTTTAGGGAATTTAGAAAATAATAATTTAATAGAATAGATTTTTTAAAATTTCAAATAAGTTTAGAAGTTGGACCATTGGGTCTAGGCTTAGATTTGAATCTAGCCCAAGCTAACCTAATTTATATATGCAATTTAATTGTACATATAGATAAGGTACAGGCTAACAACCTAATGGATAAACACATAAACTTAGAATTAGGTTAAACTTAGAGGTCAAGAATTTAAATTTTAATAAAGGCATGAAGGCCTTTTAATATTTTAACTAACATACTAGCACATCAGGAATCGCCACATGTCAGGATCTCGCTGTACCACGTATCTTGACACGTGGCAGCATAAGATTGGTTGATGCTAATGTGGCATGCCATGTGTCATGTGATGACACATGACATGCGACCATTGGACCATGTCGCTGACGTCACACCACATCATGCCATGTTAGCCCCCCTTTTCCCTCCCTTGCCTTCCTTTTTCTCTCCCTTTCTCTCTCTTTTCCTTGATTTTCCTCCAGTTTCCCCAGTTGAAACAACCTACCCCTTTCACTTTCGATCTAATTTCGGCACAAATCTCACACATAAGCACTTAATTTCTTACTTCAATCTCATACTCTACATGGCCTACTTCGAATTGGTACTAAGAACATGTCTAGATTTAGGCAAATGAGCATTCAAATCAAGCTCCAATATTCGGAAAAAAATGGAATTTTGGAAATTTTCTTTTAATCTGAATCCAAGCTTTTCTTGTTTTCTAGAGTGTTTTCGAGTATAAAAAGGGTGTTAGCGAGCTCATTGTAGGACACAAAAAACATACACAAGTTGCAAAATCAACTTACAACCACTCTTTCTCTAATTTCCGATCACTTTCTCTCTACGACAATCGAGTTCTCTCTCTCTCCTCGACACTCTTCTTCCACTCCATTCTGAGCCTCACTACTACTTTGGATAGCCTCCCCACAGCTCGAGCTTCCAAACCTGGCTACACTTACCCCTACCATAGCCCCTAGTTGCACTTCTAAACCACCACAACCAAACCTTTGCCACCACCACATTTCATTCGAACCACTACTCCAGTAACCCCATTGGTCTAAATTAACCCCACCACAACGCTCTTAGACCTCAAAAACCCCTAACCCAATCAACCTCTTACACCCAGCAGTCGCCTACGACCACCTCTAAACATCACCATAACTGCCGCACTTTACACCACCACCAAACAGCCACTCCAAGCTATGGCATCAAGCCTACCCCCTCCAATCCCAATCTAAAACATGTAAAAAAACCCTTCATCCGCTCATTTTGGTGACCAAATTAAGTCAAACCAACACCAACAGCTACTACTCTTTCTTTGATTAGTAACCTAGATCTACGCTCCAAACTCGACCCAATCGACCTACTCCGGAACGCAATCTACGAACCAACCTGGATCCAACTCACGCTTCTCTCTTGGTTCGAATAAGTTTTGATCCTTTATTTATTTATTTACTCATTTGTTTTATAGTGTAAATGTAAATGTAATAATGAAAAAAAGAGAAAAAGAAAAAAAGAAAAAAAAAAGAAAGAAAGAAAAAAAAAAAAGAAACAAGAAAGCAGTTTATTCATTTATTTTATTTTTAGTTTAATAGATAAAATAGAATAAAAAATAGAATAAAAATAAGGTAATATAAAGAAGTAATAAAAATAAAAATAAAAATAAGTAAATAAGGAGATAAATAAAAAAAAATGTTGTTTTACACTTAGAAATATCAAGTTTTCAAAAATAAAAAATAATAAATGGACCCTTTACAATTTAGGCCATTTTAGAATTTTTCAAAAATAAATAAAAATCCAATTTAAGATCTTCCTTTTTAGAGATTTCCTTAAATAAATCAAATGGAGTAAAATGTAAACTTGATCATTTTTTTTAAATTAAAACAAAACCAACCCACTAAAGTTTTACAAAAAGAATAACGTACATTTAATCCTGAATAGCGAGTATATAAACACTTACGAGGCGACGGTGAAAATAAAAGAACCTAATTTTCCTTTTTTTTTTTTAGTTTAGATTACTTCATTTATCCTATTAAAGTAACTAATAATCGAGTTTTGTCTTTTAAAATTGAAAGGTGATTTTTAAGTTTAATTTTAAATTAAAAAAGTTAGTAGTACCCATAAGGATTTAAAATTCCTAACCCTTGAATCAAAATCTCTTGTTTTAAGACTATTTTTCAAATTGGTTTTTATCGAAAGATCAATGGCTAAGTTATAACCAATTCATCTAACTTGTTATAACTTAAATCTTTTTCCCAATTCTAATCGAGTGATAACTCCAATCGAGTGATGACTCCAAAGTGTTTTCAAAAATACAAAAAGAATTAGTTTTCTTTAAACGTTAGTCGATAATTAGTATTAAATGAGTAAGGGTTTAATATTGGTCGATTTAAAGAAGACTTGATTTTAAAGAATTAGGAGGTGAAAAACTAGGCTCAATACATACAAATAATAAGAAAACCTAATAAAAAATATCCATACCTAAGACTTCCTTCAACTTTACTAAGTCTTCCTAATTTGGTGCATGCTTGCCTTAGCCCTCTTAAGCTCTAATGACTTCGAGCTTTTGGAGTATGTGGTCACTAAGCGTGAAAACCTGGTGCTCGATTTCCCTATCATAGTATCTTACCGCCTTATGCTGCTAACTAGCCATACGTCGACTGGTTATGTCTTGAACTTCCTCAATGGTGTCAAGGTCAACAAAGAAATTAATTTGATTGATTGTAGCATCAAAACCTCAAGTTTAGATGTTAGGGAGCTCTAGCTCGATTGATAGTATTTGTCAAGCCTCGTTTTTTACCTTCTAGTTTTATAAATTAGGTTTCCTTTAAGCTAATCAGTATTAAACCCTTACCCGTTTAACATTGACCTTCGACTAGGGTTTAAAGAAAATTGGTTCTTTTTATATTTTGAAAACACTTTGAAGTTACCATCCAACCAAGGTCGAGAAAAAGAGTTAAGTTATAACCAATTGGGTGGATTAGTTATAACTTAACTACTAATCTTTGGATAAAAATAGATTTTGCAAAATGGTTTTAGAACAAAAGATCTAGATTCAAGAGTTATCATCTTTAAACCCTTACAGGTACCATTAGCTTTCCAATTTTAACCTTAAACTAAACCTTAAAAATCACCTTTCAATTATAAGATAGAACTCAATTATTTGACTAAAATGGGATAATTTGAACAATCTAAACTAAGAAAAGGAAAATCAAGTGTTTTTTTTTATTTTATTTTTTATCGTCGCTACGTAGATACCTACGTACTCACTATTGGGAATCAAATGTAGTAGTTTTTTTAATGAAAACTTTAGTGTGTTGATTTGATTCTAATTTTTAAAAGATGTCGGTTGTACGTTTTTAATTTAATTTGGTTTATTTAAGAAAATTTCTAAAAAAGGTCATAAATTGGAAATTTTATTTTTGAAAAATCTAAAGGTAGTCCTAATTTGTAAAGGGTTCGTTTATTATTTTTTTGAAAACTTAATTTTTCTAAGTGTTAAAAAAAAATTTTTATTCTTTAACTTATGTACTTATTTATTTTTACTTTTATTTTATTTTATCCATTAGACTAAAAATAAAATAAATAAATAAACTACTTTCTCTTTCTTTCTTTTTCTTTTTCTTTTTCTTTTTCCTTTTTTTTATTTGATTACATTTACATAAAAAAATAAACAAATAAATAAGTAAATAAAATAAAAAAAATGAAAAAAAAAACAATTTAAGGAGAATTGGACCAGGAAGGGGACGTAAGTCAAGTCAACTTGAGCGAATCTCAAGTCTGTTTGGGTTTAGAGTATAGATCTAGGTTGGTCTTCAATAGTAGCAACAGCAACGAAGGGTGTTTTGGCTTGATTTGGTCATTGAATCGAAGGGAAAAGGGTAGTTTTGTGTGTTTTGGATTGGGGATAGGGGGGGTGGGTAGGCTTAATGCCATAGCTTAGAGTGGCTATTCGGTGGTTATTTGTAAGTGGTGGCCGACGGCGATTGGTACGGTAGTTGGGTGGTGCTTGCTGGGTTCAAATGGAGAGTATGGTGTGGGATTTTAAGGTATAGGGAGTTTGACCGTGGGGTTAGTTTAAGCATAAGATGGTCAGAGGTAGTAGTTAGAAAGGGGAGTAATACAGTGGTTAGGGTTTGGGGTTGGAGATGCACGGTACGACTAGGGGGCATGGCAATAGACATAGGTAGCTGGGCTCAAAAGCTTGCGAAGTGGGGAAGCTAGCGACGGTGGTGATGCAGCTCGAAATGGAGTGTAGAGAGAGAGAGAAGTCAGTAGAGAAAGAGTGAATGAGAAGAGAGAGAGAGTTTGTAACTTGATTCTATAGCTCGTGAATGTTCGTGTATGCTTGAGAGAGTCTAATTTATAGTGATTTGAGTTGGTACAAGCTCATAAAGTTCTTTAATGGCAAATTGGGTGTGAATGCGAAATTCCAAAACTTGAGCTTTTTTCTGATCTTGGGAGCTTAATTTGAATGCCTAGATGTACAAATTTGGATGCGTTCTTAACCCCAATCCATAGTAAGTCAAGTGTGCTTTGCGATTTCATCATTAATTTGATAAAATTGCAAAGAAAAATGAACTAAATCTACCTATAAAGTGCATTGTTCGAAAAGGAAAATGTGGGAAAAGCTAGGAAAAATGGAGAAAATTAGGGGAAAGAGGGGAGAAAGAAAAGGAAAATGCTAACGTAACGCCGACGTGGCATCGCATCAGCTATGTCATCCAATATCAGAGCGCCATATGTCAATAGTGACACGTGGCAACTGACATGGCATACTACGTGACACCGCGTTAGCATTGATTGTCTAATCTGATGCTGTTACATTTCAAGACATGTAGCGCAATGGGATCCTAACACGTGGCAGTTCCTAATTTGATAGTGCGGTAAGTGTTTAAAATAAAAAGAAAAAGGCAGTTTTGCCTTTAGTTAGATTTAAACCTCTGAACTCTAAGTTTAATTCAATGCTAAGTTCATATATTTATTCGTTAGGCCGTTAGCCTATGCCTTATCCATATATGTAATTAAATTGCACATATGAACTAGGTCAATTTAGGCTAGATTCAAATCTAGGCTTAGACCTAACGATCCCTTTCCTCAATTTATTAAAATTTATTCTATTAAATTATTATTTTGTAAATTCTATAACTCTTCTATAATTTTTTTTTTCTATTTTTTGTGACATTTCAATTTTCTAAATTTTTCCAAACTTTTTTCATTTTTTTATATATTCTAAATTTCTTTTTTTTTTATTTATATATATTTTTTATATTTTTCCTACATTTGTTATTTTTTATTCTTTTTCCTTATGTTTTTTTTTTGTATTTTTCTAAACTTCTTTTTTTCTAAATTTTTTAATTTCTTTGATTTTCTTTAATTTTTTATTTTTTTTTGTGTTTTTCTTAATTTAGGATCCCTTATCCTATTGGAATAAAAAATAAAAATAAAATAAAATAAATGAGGTAAAAATTAGGTATCTATAATACTTCATTGGTGCAAAATCCTAAATGGAAGGGGGTTTCTTTTATAGCTATCTTATGGGTAATTCAGTATCTTCATAAGATAAGAGGAGTTCGTCCGCATACTCGCATTTAGCTCTATCTAATGTCTTCATCAGGCTTATGAGAATAGTCTTATTGGTCATCTAGGCTTAGCCATTGGTTTGCGGATGGGCTACTAAGGTATAGTGGATGTTGATATGGTACTTCTTGCCAAATTTATGAAACTTCAAGTTATTGAACTGTAGCTTGTTGTCCATAATGAACACATAGGTTAAGCTGAAGTAAGGGAGGATGGACTTTATGATGAATGACTCTTTGTTCTTCTTAATGGTCTTTGTTACAGCTATTGCTTCTAACCCCTTTGGTGAAGTAGTTTACAACAACTCTATGTATTGCCTCCCTCCTGTGGCATAAGGAAAAGAGTTGAGTATGTCAAGGCCCCATTGAGCAAAAGGCTATGAGTTAGTGAAGAGATGTAAGTTGGTGTTCGGTGAGTGGGTAACAAATGCATACTTCTAGCATTACATGCATCGTTGTACCATCTCCTTAGTATCTTACTTCACAATTGGCTAGCAATGTTCAAGCCTCAAAGCTCAAACATAAAGGGCTTGAGGTTTGATGTAGTTGCTACATACACTTACATAAAGATTTTCCAAATGTTTTTGACATTCCTTGAGATGGAAGCAATAGAATAAGGGGAGGTTGAAGCTTCGATGGTATGGGGCTTTACTAAGAATGGTGTAATTTGCTACCTTATATATTAGCTTCCAGGCATCCTTTGAGTTTGTAGGTATGGTACCATACTTTAGGAACTCTACAATTTCGTCCATTTGGCATGGTTCAAGAAGGTTAAAATGTATCACTAAAGTTGCTGGAGTGATTTATCTATGCTCCTCTTTGGTTAGTACCCCACAAATATCTTCTTATTCTTGTCCATGGACTTTGTGATGCTTATGGATGCATATCTAGACAATCTGTTTAACTTAGATTCTAAAGCTTAGGAATTCTAGTGATGGTCCATGAAGTAAATTCTAAGGCTAAGGACCTAGCCAACTCTAAGTATATGATCATCCCTTCCCTCTTTGCTTCATATTTTCCTTTAACTTGTTGGACCATGAGCATCGAGTTTAAGAAGATATCTAGTCTCTTAAGTTTGACCTCCTTTGCCAGCTTTACCTCAATAATCAAAGCTTCATATTCAGCTTTGTTATTATTGGCATCGAATCCAAACTTTAGTGTGTTGCATATTGCTATGCCATAGGGCCTCTGAGTACTAGCCTTGCTCTATACCCTTCTCGAGTGGAGGATCCATTAATATGCAATGTCTAGGGAGGCCTATGGTCCTCTTCTTCTGGTAGCTCTTCTCCAACATACTCTATTACAAAGTTGACTAAGACTAGGCTTGATAAGCTTTATGGGGTTTATATTGGATGTTGTATGTACTTAGTTCAAGTGCATACTTTCATACTCCCTAAGGTATTTGGATTTTGTACTTTGTTCTATAAGGGTTTGTTGGTCAAGACAATAATCTAATGTGCCTCAAAGTATAGTTAGAGCCTCTTAGCCGAGATTATTGCTACTAAAGTGTACTTCTCTACCTTGGGATACTAGAGTTCAACCCTTGAAGTATATGGATTATATAATGGACTAACATACGATCCATCCCTTAACTTAGACTAAGACCTAAGAAAGAGCCTATCACTCATTATTAAGTGTAAGAATAAATCTTCACATGGTATGGATTTAAGAGCATTGGTGGGGAGGTGAAGAACTCCTGCACTTGTTTAAATGCTTCCTTGCATGCCGAGGTCCACTTGAACCCATCAAGATTCTTTAGTATTTTCAAGAATTCCACATACTTATTTACGCTTTGAGAAATGAATCGATTGAGTGTTGCTATCCGTCCTGTCATTTTTTGGACCTCCTTAACAGTAGTAAGAGGCCGCATGCTTGTGATAGCTATAACCTTCTTAGAGTTCATTTCTATGCCTTATTGAGTTACTACATAATCGAGAAATTTGCCAAATGCCATCTCAAATACACATTTCTATCTATTTAGCTTCATTTTGTGTTTTCTCATCTAGTTGAAGGCCTCGTGTAAGTCTTAGAGATGGTCTTTAACCTTTTTTCTCTTGAAAATCATGTAGTTTATATAAGCTTCCATATTCTGCCTAAGCCAAGACTTGAAGATTTTTGTAACCATCCTTTGGTAAGTTGTCTCGACATTCTTAATGCTAGAGGGCATCACTTTGAAACAATACATGTCAAAGTCCATGGCAAAGGATGTATGTACCTCTTCCTTTAGTGCCATCATGGTTTGGTTGTAGCCTAAGATTTTGTCCTAGAATCTTAAGAGAGCATGCTCTGAGGCTGAGTCAACTAACCGGTCAATCCTTAGTAGTAGAAAGAAATCCTTCAAGCGAACATTGTTTAGGTTAGTATAGTTGACATACATCTACCATTTCTCCATGGCTTTTTTAACTAAGACTACGTTAGCTAGCCAGGTTAGGTATTTCTCTTCCTATATGACCTTAGCTTTCAATAACTTTTGCACTTCTTCCTCAACTACTACTTGCCTCTTTAGGCAAAGTAGTGCTTCTTTTGCTTTACTAGCTTCACTTTTGGATTGATGTAATATTGGTGCTTTCTAATCTTTGAGTCTATCCTAAACATGCTATATGGGTTCCATGTGAACCTATTAGTGTTCACTTAGAGGATTTTAATGAATCCCTACCTTAGGTTGTTAGAAGGTCCTTACTAATATAGGTAGTCTGCATGGCGTCCTCATCGAGCTAGATCTCCTCCATTCCTTTAGTAAGTCTTGGCCTCTTCTTGCCCAACTTTTGTTATGGCCTAGTCTAGAGAGTGAAGACTATATGCCCTTTCAACGCCTTGACATACAACTTTCAAGATAACTTTTGGTTGCCATGGTAGACTCCAACTCTTATAGAGTTCAAGAACTTTGCCTTTAGATGGAATGATCATTCCCAATGTATTCATGCTTAGTTACTTAAGGATCATATTAAAGAGGCACTCATAGTCCATTGTTATAAACTCTACGAAGTGGACGGTTATATTGTTGTTATCACTAAACTCCATCTCCAGTGCGATAATTATGGAGGGTTGGATAGCTTAGTTATTGAAGCCTATTAAGTCATGGTGGTAATGCCTCATCTAGCATGGTGGCTTCTCCATTATTCTATTGTAAGCATGCTTGATGATGATGTCAATTAGACTTCCTATATCCACCCTCATCTTCTACACTTCAAACCTAGTAATGTAGGTATCTATTACTAAGATGTCTTGGTGCAGGGTTTCAATTCCCTATAGATCTTTGTTAGTGATGGAAATGGAGGTATTAATCTTAAGCATCTTCCCTGTAACTTCATACACTTGTTTATCACCTAGGGTAAACCATGTGCTAGCATAATTTATCAAGTATAGGTCGCCATGATGATGTTTATAACACCATTAGGGTTCTCATCCTAATGGTAGTCATTACGGCCTTCATCTCCTTGTTGATTTCCTCTAGTACGTCTTCTTTATCAAAGAGAAGCAAGGACTTAAATGAGAAGATGAAGGAGGCTTTATAAAATAAAACTCTTGGCATCAGCTCTATTGAGTTTGCACCCAATTGCAAAGTGGGTGAATACTTTTTACCATGTTAGAGTTGTAATATCTTGGATATCATTTTTGCTTTGGGAAATTGGACGAAGTCTTTAGCTTTGATGGAGGGGGTCATTCTCCCAAAGGATAGAGAGATTGTAAAGAAAGATATAGATAGGGTCAGCAGTTGTAATAAAGACCATATCACTACTAAATTGTATGATGTAATTCCAATAATCATGACTTTTCATTTATGGCTTATGTCTTATTGCTGCCCTAATTTTTTCTACATATAGACTAACAATCATGTTTTGACAGCCTTAGACGAGGCCAAGAAGGACATGAAAAAGATACATTTAAACTTTTGTTGCATTGCTGAGAACTCTTAAACTTATTCAGTTTCATTAATTTATTGCAGAAAGTTAAAGAGGCTTACAACTCCTTAAAGGCACAAACCATTATGGCTAAGAATGTGATGATTATAGTTGAGATGGAGGCTAGGAAGCTATAAGAGGAGCTTTCAATAAAAAAGTTAGCACATTCATTGGTGACCAATGAAGTCTTAGGCGTTAAGACCAAAAGCGAAGAGCTTTACAAGGAGGTCAAAGACCTAAAAGAGGAGTTTCATAAAAAAACAAGAAAAACGTTAAAGGTTAGGACGAATGATAACCTTGATAAGTGATGAGGAGGATAAGCTAAGAGTCCAAATAAAGAACTTAGAGATAAGCGGCTCTAAACTAGAAGGTTGTGTTACTGAATTAGACGAGAAGGCCAAAAGGAAGCCTTCTGTAGAGGAAGCACTGGAAATTGTAACTTATAGTTGGTAATATGAAAGATTGCTAAAAAAAAAAAAAAATTCTTATAAGGGGTCGAATTGGCAACAAAAGAAATTTTAAACATCTACCCTGATTAAGAACTATTTAGCCTCTACTTTGCCAATGTTGATGACAATGATGCCAGCACTAGTGACAAAGAGATTAGTAAAGGAGAGGAGATAGAGGTTCAAAAGTAGAGTGATAACATGTAAGCCAACATTAAAGTTCCTGCTGATGTCAAGGAACCTTCATCAAAGGAGACCCATTATCTCTACAAAGAAACCTCTAACTCCTCTAACAAGACCTCCAGTTTTGATAGAGATATAGGCTCCAAGAAGGTCTCGAGCTATATTGATCAAGAAGATACTTCTACCCAATCTAAGAGCAAAAATGTTCAAGACTCTTAAGGAGTCAATTTATTTGTACTTTTATTTCCACAATTATTTCATGGAACTAATGTGATTGAGATGACGACTATTTAGTTGTAATAGACCTTTGTTTCGCCTTTTACACTTTTAACTCTTGGTACGTTTTATTGTATGCACAATTTATACTAAAATGTCTTTTTGTAGACAATGTTTGTTAGCTGCATAGGACGTGAACCTTTAGGCGTTAAGTTTTATTTCTTAGCCATAAGATTGCCTGCTAAAGGCAACTTAGAGTTCATTAACTCTAATTGCTTGGTGTTCTTTTTGAAAGAACATTTGACATTACTTGTCAATTGATATTAAGCTCATTAACCATTATTAGTTAGAACTTATTAGGTATTAGTTTGTTCATTGCATAGCTAGAACTTCATTAGTCTGTTAATCGAGTATTGATTAGGAATAAAAGTAATGGTAAGAAGAGAAAGTCGTAAACTTGAAATAAACATTTCATACTTAGAATAAGATGTAGGCTACAACCTTACAATGTCTAGAAAGGGAAAATAAGAACAAACCATAATTGGCAAGAAACTACTTAAAATAAAGCTTCAAATTCTCGACATTCTATGCATAAGGTATGTCATTCCATCCAACCTTTCTAGTTGATAGGCCTCATCACCTATGACTTCTTGAACTCTAATAGGATCCCCCTAATTTATGCCAAGCTTTCCTTGATTCTCTCAAACTCTAGTCGCTTCTAACTTCTTACAAACCAAGTCTTTGGGCTAAAACACCTTGTGTTTCACCTTCTAATTATAGTACCTTGCCGCTTTATGCTGATATGCAGCAACTTTCGCTCTTGCGGTATCTTTAATCTCCTCAATTATATCCAAATTGGCTGTAAGGTTGACTTGATTTGCTATGATGTCAAACTTCTATATCTAAACATTAGGTAGATCAACTCAATCAGTAGAACTACTTCAATCCATACGTAAGCCTCAAAGGTATTTCTCTAGTTGAAGTCTTGAAGGTAGTCCTATACTCCCATAAAACATTAGGTAATTCATAAGCCCATTTTCCCTTAGCTTGATCAACTCTCCTTTTCAAACTATATAAGATAGTCTTATTAATGGCTTCTACTTATCCATTGGTTCGAGGATGAACCACTAAAGTGTAATTCAAACAAATGCCATGTTTCTCACAAAATGCTTAGAACTTATACTTATCCATTGGTTCGAGGATGAACCACTAAAGTGTAATTCAAACAAATGCCATGTTTCTCACAAAATGCTTAGAACTTATCGTTATTGAATTGTGGTCCATTATCAATGACTATCATAAGCGGAACCTTAAATCTTGATATGATAAAGTAGAAAACGAAAGCCTTGACCTTCTATTAAGTGATTTTAACCACTATTTCAACCTCAACCAACTTGGTTAAATAGTCCATGGAAACTATGACGAATTGCTATTGGGCCATATGCTTTGGAATAGGTTTAAGTATGTCTAATCCCTATTAGATAAAGGGTCAGGTGTCATGACCCTAGGGGGCCCTATTAGGATTGTTTAAAATTTTCATATTATGTGTATACCCATTATACGAAATCACCTTACAAGTAAAAGATTATAAGACTTTAAATAATAATCACTAGGGTTTCCCAATTTTTAATTTGTTAACTTATTGTAAAATATAAATAACTATGAACATCCAATATTCGACAATTCCTCAAAATTGTAGAGAATTGGTATCCTTTACCAAACAATAAGATCAATTAGTAAAGATAAAAAATTTAAACTTATCAAAGTTGTAAAATCTAAGTGTAAGAATAGTAATTGCATATAATGTTTCAAATTAGTTATACAATCTATCTTAAGATTCTACTTTATAGGCATTTTAATAATTATACTCAATGCTTAGCTTTTAACCCATACTTAATTGTCTATTAAACTAAAAGAGAAAACTATTAGAAAGTAAGCTATAAGAGCTTAGTAAAATATCTCTCATATTATATTGTCAAGCAGGTTATCAAACAATTAATTAATAAACAAATGAATGCACAAATAAACAGTATGCCAAACAATATTTGTAGTTGATAAGTGCTACATACAACTTCGGATTTAACGCCTTCCGAGGTAAGGGTTAGAGATTTATCGGCACTAATCACAATTAGGTTCTAGTACTTAGGTTTTAGTACTTAGGTTTTTAGTATATATTGAAATTTCATATTTCATAAAATATATTTCTATTCCAAAATCCAGTAGTTTAGAAATTCCCAAGTCTAACGGTAAGGTAGGCCTCACGATCTATACTCACACCTTATAGTGGTAGTTCTAGACTTAACCCTTAGCTACCTATAGTTATTGTTTTCGGTGCTAAGTAAGCTTGCGAGCCAAAGATAAAGTCTTATTATAAACCTTACAAACTTAGCATTTTAGGTAACGAATCGATTTAAATACTATAGGTAATTATCCTAACTCAATGGAGTTGATAAATTTAAAATTGAGTAAAGTTTTAAATTTGAACATAATACGAAGGATAAAAATCCTAAAATTTTGCTTGAAACTTAAATCGCATACGAAAACCCTAAATCCGATGTGCGCGCAAATACTCGAAATCGAACCCGAACTTGATTGAAGCCCTAAAACTATAACTTTAAGCTTATAAAATAATTAAATATTACTTAATAGTGATATAATCGTAGTTGATCACAATTATCGATTAAATCGCGTAATCATGTAAAACTTTTAACGAAAACGTTAAAATAACTTGTAAAAATTATAATTGTAACGGGTACCAAATAAATTGATAAATTTTTATAAAATCCCAAAATTAATTCATAATTATTATTTTTATGATTTTTATGTTTGGAAAAATTACATATATTTAATTTAATTTTTCTTTTTCTTCCCTTTTCTTTCTTTTCCTTTTCATTTTCCTTCTTCTTAATTTCTTTTCCTTCTCCACTTTGATCTTCTCCAACTTTCCAACAACCCATGTGCTCAATTTCCTTGTACAAGTATCAACAAATTAATGGAAAAAGGACAAAATAATAATCTAAATGTCCTTTTCTAATTAATGCCTAATCTAAGTGGATTAGCTTCTTTCTTTTCTAAGTTACTTGTTGCATTTTGCTGAAATGTTTATGCCTAAATCTGGAAGCAAACATAACCGAAGAAAAAAAAAAGAGAAAAAGAAAACCAAAGCAAAGCTATAACACACACTTTACCAAATACTAAGAGAAGAAGAAGAAGAAGAAGGAGGAGGAGGAGGAGAAGACCAAGAGGATTTGATTAATTGATTTGGGTAGGTTATTATTTAATTTTTTGTACATGTATAGATACATTATACTATGTATATATATATATTAGGTATTTGTTATTTTTCTTTTATTTTATTTTATGTATTACATGTATGTATGCACAAAGGTATATGTATTTTGTATATGGTCTAAAGTATGTACATGTATGTGTGTATAATATAGATATACTATGTATTTCCTTATGTATATGTATGTATGTATAAATAAGAATACATATGGTATGTATTTAGTATTTTCACTATTTAGGTATTGATATATATATGTATGTACACGTGAATATATATATGTATGTGTATATGTACATAGTATTTTTCTTGAGTATAATATGTATGTATAAATGAATATATATATGTGTATATACTTAGCAATTATTTTAGTATATGATATGTATATACATGTACCATGTATTTTTGTATATATATATGTACTTAGTATTCATTTTGAGTATATGATGTGTTTATTTTATTATATAAGGTAAAAAAATAAGTATATGTATATGATATATTTATACATGTATTATTTATTTTCATATTTATGTATATATGTGCATATTTAGTATTTCCTTTAGGTATGTATATATATACATGTATAATAAGAGTATGTACTTATGTATATATACTTATTTTTTTATTATTTATAAGAATCTTTGTATATATATATATAAATACCATAAGTTTGAAAAAATATTAATAATTAAGTAAATTAAAAATTTTGATAAAATATAAACATAAGTATTTATATATATAATTATACCATGAAATAGGAAAATAATGGAAAAAGTACAAAGGTGACATGTGGCACTTCCATATGTTGCCACGTCACTATTTATTACAAATTAATTAATTTTCGTAATTAATAATAATAATAAAATACTTAATTAATTAGAAAAATAATAAAGTAAAAATTTTGAATAAATAGATCTTAAACCCTAAAAATAAGCAAACATAGGTAATTATAGTAAAATAAGCTTAAAATAAGAAAATTATCAATTATACGATAAAAATAATTAATAAATCGTAATTATACTAAGAAAAGCCTAATTTAACATTTTATAACTTTTTAAGTCAAAATAACGAAATTTGTGATATTTTTATATCACCATCAAAACCACGAGTTACGACATCCAGAATGGACCTCGTTACGAGAGAATACACTAAAAAATGATCAAAATCAACTATAAGTTTATAAAGATTTGAGCTAAATCAAAAAAGTTATACACAATTGAAATATTAAGATAATCTAAGTAAAAGATTTAAGTTAAATTATATTTATATCATACTTAGGTTATAATAAGAAACCAGGTAAATAATTATAGATAGTTAGTTAATAAAGAAACCTAGTTTTTTCAGAACACTTATAAGTTTTTTTTTTTTTAGATATTCGATTATCAAGTCTTGAAATTCTCAAAGGTTTGGAAAAGCGAGCATTAACCCAAGTGAGAAACTTCTTATGATCTGCTATCTGCTTGCCACTTGTATTTATATGCTACTTATTGATTGATATTGATTGTTTGTTGAATTGCGAATTACTTTGTGTGCTATCATTCATGTAATCATCTTCTTAAATTGGTAAATGTAACTATTCGGCTAAAGAAACCAGTTATATTTGTTATATGTCTATGATCCAACTAGTATATTGATGGAGAGTGTTAGCTTTGCAAATTTTTGAGAAAAGTGTCTTGGTAAATGTTTTTCTTATCTTAAATATACTTTTAGATGATTTCTAAAAAGGCTCGTAAAGCTCACAAATGATGTTTTCATTGTTAAAGCAATGCTAGCATGGTATCTCTAATTGTTTACGAGATAGCTCGCATATTTGTGCCCGTGAGGCCATGGATATTTATTGATAGTGAGATGGACTCACTATTTGTGCCAAAGGCCTTTGATATGTTTGGTGGGTAGTCCTAATTAGGGTCCACTTATATTGATTGGTGATTCTCGGACTAGGTTAATAGTCGAGTAATGTTTGGTGGGACCGTACCCCCAAACAGCTTCATGCGATTAAGGTGAGGTGCTCTGTATGGGTAAGTATGGAAGAAAAATCGATATGTAGATGACGCAAATCTACACTTTCTATAATTCTGAACTCTTATAAATGTGTTGTTTGCATTCATTGCGCTTCCATTCATTTTATATGCAGATAGCTTGCATATGTGCTAATAATGTTTGTTTGATAACTCGCTTGAATGGTAGTAGTGAGGAATAAACTCACTGAGCTGTAGTTTAATCATTCCCTTATAGTTTTTTTTGCAAGTTTCTTATAAGCATAGATGGGGATAAGCTTGAGAGCCGAGTACAAACTAGAGATAGGTTTGGCAATGTTATGATTGATTGAAAAGTGTATAGGAGTATAGAAACAATTTATGTAGAGAATATTCGTATGGTAAGATTATGTAGTATTGCTTACACATTAACAAGTTGTTCCACCTTATCTTAACATTTAGTAGGGGATATCGATTCTCTACGGTTTAATGGACTGTAGTTTATCGGATATCTATACTCACTTATATTTTATATCTAACTATTTAATTAAAATTGAAAACTTTAGTGATTAATTATTTAAAGTTTTGCAATTTCTAACTTATAAAACGATTTTCAAATCATGAGTTACAAATGATATGAAATTTTAGAAAATCCTACTAGGCCCCATTTAGGGTCATGACACTTGTTGTATAAGTGTTCCAACACTATACTAATTATAACCAATCAAATCATATGGGATTTTCATCCCTATAAGGCTCTTCATTACTATCCGCGTAAGGTGACAGCTCGAACAATAAATGCAATTTTCGTGCTTGTAAATGCTCCATTTGATTTAAGATAAGCTAAATATAATCAGGTCAAATTATTAGGCAACCAACCAATATTATCATCTAAATCATCCAATAGTCAATCATATAACCAATTCTTTAGTTATTAGATTTAACAACATTTTGTGCAACAAATAAGCAATATTTAACCATATGCATATCCTGAACCTCATGCATCAATTTATTGTTATATAAAATTTAGGTACACTAACTATAAACATAAAATAAATATAAAGTCATTGAGAGTATTTACTTAATCATAAGGGTAACTAGGACCGGTGGGGAGGTTAATATCCTTGTTGAGATTACTTAATAATTAAGAAATATGAAAGATAATAAGTATCTAAGTGAGATAATTAGTTTATGAAATTTTTATCTAAGAATCTATCTAAATTCCCTATTTATCTCACAAAATTTTCTAATTCGATATTTTTTGTCAATCACATGTAGCTTTTTTGTTCTAACTTTGATATTTATCAACTTATAATCAATTTGTATCATTTTTAGACGTACATTTACATAACGGAATCTGTTTTAGATATTAAAACTTGCATTTTTCAATATGGCTAAAAATGTTACAAATTTTGTTATTTTGACTAAAATAATTTTATTTATTAATTTTGAAATTTTATTTATTATTTAATAATTTAATTAATTTCTAAATTATATATATTTTTAATTATTTTATTTTTAAGTTCATTTGACATTATTTCACTATTTCTTCATTTTGAAGCTTAATTTATCATTTATGTTAATTTGTTATTATTGAAATTTTCATAATAATAATAATAATAATTATTATTATTATTATTATTTTCTAATTATTTTTTAAATTTATGGTTTAATTGGATATTTTAGAAAATTACTGACGTGACACTTTATTATTAGTCCATGTGGCAATTTGTTAATTTTTCTTTATTTTTATATTTCTCTAAATTTGTATTATTATTATATTTATTTATATTATTATAATTGATTAATTAATATATATATGGGTTTTAATTTTCTTTTAGGGTTTTGGCCCATTTGAGTATATGCATAAATATTTTTTATTATATTATCTTAGGTAATTATAGTATGATTATGTATGTGTTTGTATTTATTTTTGTATGTACATATGTACTCTTATTTATTTATATATTTAGCATTTTAGTACATATACTTATATATATACATGTATGTATACTTATTATATACTATTACTATACATGTACATATATGTATGTACATCTACTTGTACTTTTAATATACTATCTTTATATGTATTTATATACATATACATATACATATGCACATGCACATCGATATTATACATATTCTTATACGCATATATATATGTATACTTATATTTTCATAATATATTTTTATGGAATTTTTGATAGATTACACGTATACATATCTATATAAACTTTTTGTTTTCATATATATATATATATATATATATATATGAATACTTAGTATTTCTTATATGCATGTTTATGTACATATTATAATATGTATGTATAGGGGCATATATGTATATATACTTATATAATCTTATCATATTTTCTTATTTATTCATTTATATGTATATATATACCATGTATTCATATGTATATGTATATAAACCGTATATATATGTATTTGTATATATGTATATATATCTAACTAAACTTATAGCATTTCCCTATATATAAGTATATATCTATATGTATATTAGCATATATACATATGTAAACATAATTTCTACAAGAAAATTATATATACAAAAATCTAATACATATACATGGGACTTCTAATACAATATACTAAAATACATACTAAATACAAATCAATATATCAACTGTAAAAAAATACACAAGAATACACAACGGAATACATAAAACATAATTTACATAAGAAGACTAATACTAATAAAATACAAAGAAGATATATTTACGTATTCTTGAATGTTTTTGAAGATAAATCCTCCTTTTTTCTCCTTCTTTTGGTGTTGTTGAAATGGGTAGTTGGTAGTGTAATTGGGAGTGGAAGGGTTAACGGAAGAACAAGGGAGAAAATTAGATAAAGAAGATGAGGAAAAGAGAGAGGAAAAGCGGAAGTTCACTTTTGGGTGAATATGTAATCTCCTTACATGTATTAATTTGTGATGATTGAAGAAAATTAGAGAATTCTCTAGTTAGATTAGGTGTCCATAGCAACAAATGGGAAAAAAGGAAGAAAAAGAAAAAGAAAAAGAAAGGAAAAGGAAGAGAAAAGTGAATTTAATGCATTGAAAATGACTTCTTTTACTTTTGGTCAAAAATTGAATAATAATATAATATAATATTACGTACATGTAACAATTATAATTTAGAACGGGGAAAAGAAAATAAAAAGGAAAAAAAAGTGAATAAATAAATAAAATAAAAATTTTAATTTTCTCTAAATATTTCTAATACTATGAATAATATTAATAAAAATATATATTATAATTATAAAGAAAATTATAAGATATAAAAGTAACATTAACTATATAATACATAAATAACAAATAACTAATAAAGTTAAGTTTAAATAATTAAATTCATTTAACACTAATTTATTTATATATATCATTATTCATAATTACAAAATAATATTGTCAACTTTGTGAATTAATTTAGTACTCCCATGTTTATGAGCATTTAGGAATTATCTTTCACTGTTCACTAATGATTTTACGCGATTAAGTGTATCAACCGATAATTATACCCAATTAAGGTTTATCATCGCTATAATAAATTTATATATTTATAAGCTTAAAGTTTTAGTTTTAAGATTTTTATCATATTCGAGTATAATCTCTAGTATTTATATACATATAGAGTTTATGGTTTTCATATGTGATTAAAGTTTCAATCGATATATTAAGGTTTTTCTCTTTAGAATAGTTTAAGTTTTATAATTTAAATAAAGTTTTTTTTATTTATATAGCTTGTCGACTTATGGAGTTATCTAAGACATCTAAGTTTAGTTTAGGATTCCAACTAAGAACTTATAAGGTTTACACTAGGGGCATGTGAGGTTGTATAATTCAGTGGAAGGTGCATAGATTAGTGCCTCATGTTTTTGGCATTGCAGGCATTATCAAACAACATATTTTTCATCTTCTGTCTTAGTACACCAATAATAGTCGAGTCTCAATACTTGGATATGCAGGGTTTGACCCTTCACATGGTTGCTACAAACACTGCCATGTAAATCAGATAGTATTCATTAAATAGCTTCTTGTGGAAGGCACTAAAGACAAGGTTGGGAAAGGATGCATTTGTATAATTGGTCATCAATTAGTATATAGTTTGCAGCTTGATATATCAACCGATGAGCTTCTTATTTATAGTCAGATAGAACACCATCCTTCAAATAGTCAATAACCAAGGCCATCAAAGACTTCTCCCTTAGGCAAGGAGTTAATTCATAACTTTGCTCGACAGTTTCTAGACTCTTGTTAAGGAGATACTCAATAAAGAGCTTGTCATTCAGATTAGGAAGTGCTATACTGGCTAACTTTGATAATTTGCCAACATCAATGTTTTTGGTCCTTGGTATTTTCTCAATTGAAAAAGATTGAAATTCCTCCTTAAACGTTTGTACTATCAATAAATACTTGCCCATCACTTCCTCTTTCACTGCGTAGTTCCCTTCAACTTGATTTACAACCAGCTATGAATCAGAAAAAACTTCAACTTTTTTTGCTCCAACTTCCTTAGCCATTTTATGCCCAACAATGAGGGCTTCATATTGGGCTTCATTATTACTAACTGAGAACCCAATTTTCAAGGTGTGGTGAACTTTCACATTATGGGGCCTTGATAAAATGAGGCCTGTATCACATCCTTCTTTAGTAGAGGAGCCATTAACATATAACTTCCATGTCAGCTTCTTGATTATCTCAATGTTGTCTTCTTCTTTGGTGATTAAGCAACAAAATCTATTAATATTTGAGCTTTTAGAGATGTTATGTATTTATATTGTACACCATAAGCACTTAGCTCTAGGGTATACTTCACCATCTTTGTCAAGGAGTTTGGTTGCTATAAAGCTTGTCATAGAGGCTGATTAGTAAGGATAATAATTTGATATGCCTTGAAATATAGCTTTAACTACCTTGCTAAGAGGACCTCTACCAAAACAAACTTCTAAATCTTTGTACATTGGCATTTTAGCCCTTATAAGACATGGCTCATGTAGTAAATTGGTCGATGCTCCTTACCTTCCATCTAGACTAAGACAGATGAAAGAGCTCGATTGCTAATTGACAAATACAAGAACAAATTTTCTTCAAGAATAGGTGTCAAAAGTATTGGGAGTGATGTGAGAAATTCCTTTAGCTTATAAATGCCACCTCATACTCATCAGTCCATCGGAATTCCTTTAGATTCTTTAGTACTTTGAAAAATTATGCATATCTATCTTGCTTCTCGACACAAACTTTTTTAGGGTAGCTATCTGCCCAATTAACTCTTGAATTTCCTTAACAGTATTAGGGGACTTCATGTTCCAAATAGCATCAATCTTCTTAAGGTTTGCTTTAATGCTACGTTGAGTGACCATATATCCCAAAATTTTTCCTAAGGCATCACTAAAAACACGTTTTTGTGGGTTTAGTTTCATAATATATCTTCTCAAGGTGTCAAATGTTTCTTCAAGGTCGGAAAGATGCTGACAATTTATCTTGCTCTTCACTATCATATTGTTTACATAAAATTTAATGTTCTTATTGATTTGGGGCTTGAACATCTTGGTTACAAGCCTTTGATAGGTTACGTCGTCATTTTTTAGCCCAAAAGGCATTATCGTATAACAATATGTCCCAAAATTTGTGATAAAGGATGTGTGGACTTCATTATCCTTCTCCATTTTAATTTGATTGCAACTGGAAAACACATTCATGAAAGATAGTATGGCACATCCGACAGCTGAGTCAACTATGTGATCTATTCTTAGTAAGGGGAAATAGTTTTTAAGATCGATCTTATTCAGATCCGTATAGTCTATGCACATGTGTCATTTGCTGTTTAACTTCTTAACTAGCACATAATTGGCTAACTAAGTCGAATAAAGCTCTTCCCTTATGAACCCTACCTTTAATAGCTTCTAAGCTTCTTCTTCAATAGTTGTCTACCATTCAAGGGAAAAATTCCTTTTCATTTGCTGAATTATCTTTGCATTAGAATCAATTTGAAGCTTATGTGTTATCTCTTCTATGGGATGCCGGGCATACCTGAGGGAAACCAAGCAAATACATCAGCATTATCCTATAGAACATTGATCAAACTTTGATGGATATTTGCTGGTAATGGTTTCCCTATCTTTGTTGTCTTCTTAAGATCATTTCCTAATGGTATTTACTTTATCTCTTCCTTAACATTTTCGATGCTGATTAACTTATGTTTCGGATCAGTTTCAACTTGAAAAACTTCATTACACTGTAGTGCTCTCAGATATAGGGATTTGGCTAACTGTTGGTCCCGTTTGCATACTTTGACTTTGGTGGGAGTAGGAAATTTCGACTTAAGATGCATAATTGAGAGGACTAAATGAAGTAAATGTTGACATGGTCAACTTATGATCATATTATATCGAGACCAACACTTGACAATAAGGAAATCGATCTTGTCCTTTGCAACATGCTCATCATCTCCAATTTGAATTGGGAGAGCAATAACTTTAGCAACTCGAATAGGTTGATTATTAAAAGCATATAAATTGTAATTATAAGATCTCAATTATGCTTGATCTTTGGCTTTATCTGATTGAAGACGTGTTGATAAATGATTTTTGCCAAACTCCTAATGTTAAATAAAATCTTTTTTACCTCAAAGTTGGTAATCCTTGCATTGATTACAAGTACATCATCATAGGGCTTTTGAATGCCTTTGAAATCCTTCTCTATGAAAGAAATGGAATTGTCGACTTTGACTTTATTGCCTTGCAGATTATAAACATAATGTATGGCATTAGTTGAGCTCAAGGAGCTTGACTCGCCTAAAGTGAAAGGTGCATCGACAATAGTATTTATTACATCATTCGATGCTCTACTACTACTTCCATCTCCTGCATTTCTTTTGGCCTAAGAAGGCCGCATTATATTCTCTTCCTTGTTATGTCATCTTTTAGTTGATTGCTCAGTATTCTCAGCTTCATGGATGAAGAATTTGCTCAAGTATCATCGGTGGATTGCATCCTTGATTGCATTTTTAATTTGATTATACTCATTGATATTGTATCCTTTGTCACAATGAAAATCGTAATATTTATTTGAATTTCTATTTGATGGATTTCCTCTCATTCTTTCTAGCTACTATAATACTCCCCCCTCTAGTTGCGTACCTCCATTAATACGTCCATAATTAGGCGATTGATTGGCGTATGAACAAAATAAGTTGGGATACATAACCTCTTTCTCTTAATACAGTTTCCCTCAAAACATTGATCATTGTATGTACTAAGTTGGTCTTTTGAGTTCTTCTTCTTATCATTCTTTCAATCTCCTCAACTTTGGTTGGCCTCATGCCTAGCTTTGATATTATCTTCTTAATGAATATAAGATATGACCTTAGCCTTAAATTCGGTGAAATTTTTCTACTTGTTTTTGGCTAGTGACTTAAAAAAGTCTCCATGAGGTTTAACTTAATCAATAATTACATTGGGGGCAATGCTTACATCTAATTCCTGAATCTAGACCATCTCAACCATGAATTGAGCCAAATAGTCCTTAATAGACTCGTTCAATCTTCATTTTATGGTATTAAGGATATAAGAATCCTTAATTGGAAGCTTAGTTGCAAGGAAATGCTATAAGAACACTTTTGCTAAATCTTCAATGCATGAAATTGTATTTGGCTTCAAACGTTTAAATTAGGTACTCATCGTGTTCCTCAAGGTTGAGGGGAAAGCTTCATAAGCTATAGCATCACTCAGGCTATAAAGCTTAGCTAAGGTACTATAATACTCAAGATGATCTTCTAGGTCCTTTGTTCTATCATAGGTCTCAAATTATGGCAACTAGTTATGTCATAGTATTACTTCTAAAATCTCGAGAATAAAAGGGCTCCTCTTTATTTAAAATTGTTTACTCGTCAAAATAGCTATACTGACATGTGACGATCTCGCATGCTACACCTACTATGGTTATTTTCCTTCATCACCTTTTTAAGAGTAAGGGCCAAAGGCCTAAGCATAACTTCTACTTGCTTCTTGGCTAATTTAAGGGAATAAACTGAATCATTAGAATTCTCTATGTTGTTGTCATCATTTCCTTGGTTTTGATCTGTTTGTACATTCTTACGGAGAAGACTAAGGATCTCGTTGTGTTTCTTATTGAGCTCCTAATTTTCCTTGGCTAAATTAATGCAAAGTTACTCCAATTTATCTAAAAGTTGTTCTTTAGTGTTCCCAAGTAGTGGTGTTGGGGCTAGTTTCGCATAACTATTCTGATGCCAAAGTTAGTATTTGTTTTAGTAGAAGAGTAGGCGAGTAAGCAAGTGAAGTGTTAAAGGGCATAAGATAGTTCTTACAATGCTTTCCTTCCCTTATTTATATGTAAATATTGAGTATCCATAATAGCAAATAATAATTGGTTGTGGACCACATGGTGATCTTGTAATTGAACATATGCCTAAAAAATAGGAATAGTTAGTGGTTATGTAATAGGATCGTGCGAGGTCACAACTGTACACGCCACTTTCCAAATTCAAACTAGATTTGTAAGTAAGTCGAGCTTTGAGCCCAATTAGATATATTGAACCCTTAAAGGCCTTAATCGAAATTAATATCATTTGACATGTTGTTTGCCATGCTGCCGAGTAATATGTTAGGGTAATATCTAGCTATCAACATCTCCAACAGTCTTGTACAATTCTTTTACTATTTTACTTAATTAAGATATTAATTTAGGCATATATGTATATTACATATTGCTATTTTCTTAATTTCAGGTGTACATATCTATACTTGATATTTATATTAGTTATTTTACTTCCAATTTGCTCTAAATTATTATTTTTATAGGTTACATAATTTTAGTTTTAGCATATCGCTACATTCCTGTCTCACGTTTTGTGTTTATGATAAAAATATTCATTAATGATAAAGCTACATTTTTATTCATTCCAATATTTTGCTAGCATAATTTTTCAAAATAAGTTTTACTAAAGTACTTTGAACTTTTGTGACTTTATATTTGAAAATTATCTAATTTGGAGAACATTTTTTGGACACCCTAAATCGCTTCAGTTTTGAGCAACTAAAGGTCTCACCAATGTGTATCTCATGCTACGCTCAACTTTAGAGGAGTAATAGAAATGGCATGTAAAGGATGATCAAGAGAGTTTGAGTTAGGGGGAAGGTGAAGGCTATCTCAGAATACTTGAAAAGCATACATAGTAGGTGTAAGAGTTATTGAAGCATTAAATTCCTCTATTTTTATTGAGAGGCATCATGTTTTTAGTTTTGATCTTTGTTTGACCTTTTTAAATTCCACTTTAACGGTATAATGGCATTTGTGCCAAAGTTCCTTCCCCTTTCGGATGATGAGAGACTAAATTATTTTGGCCATCAATGTTGTTTGTTGGATTGTGTTGATAATCGCTAGTTTAGGTGAGCATCTTTCTAATGGATCCCGTCATGGGTTTTTTTTTGGATTGAACCTCATTAAAAGCCTCTTTTAGTGATGGGCATTTTTAAGTAAGATTAAAAAAGAATAAACCATTCTAATGGTTTTTACTTAAAGTCCACTATGCCTAATCATCTTGAATTCTTGGACTTGACTCTCTAGCACTCTATGACCTAAGCCTATAAAAATCAAATTCAATTCTTAACGGGTTTTAAAGCTCAAGAAGCAGTTTTGACATTCTACATGCATAAATGGTAATTGTATTTTCAAGTTAACCCAATGATGCGGCCTATTTTTCTGATACGGATAAATAATGTGGCATAAGTGTGAATCATGAAATAAAAAATTGTATGTGTCGCAACGATACTAGTCATTGACTACACGTGGATTAAAAAAAATAGATGGAAAAATGATTGATAGCAACAGTAACAAGTAAACCTTCTATTCAATATATAATTTAATAAATTAAAACTTTAGAGATAAAATTATAAACAAACGTAAAATGTTGAGGAATCATTATGATATTTTCTTGTCATTAAATAGTGCATGTTATCAGTACTAAAACATATATCTTAGAGGCTCTGATTATCGCAATCTTGGATCAACATTTCTGACGCGTGTTTTTCATATCTTGGTCTATTTAATTTCATTAAGATTTCTTCTTTCTTTTCGAATTATAATTAAGAACAAGAAAAGAATCAAAACATGGTCACATCATTTCACTACATGCTTTCTTGCTAAAAATTCGGCCCTTTCCTTCCTCATATGCAAGTCGCGTTTATCACGTGCATTTTTTGGTCTTAATGGCCAATTATTTAATGGGCACCTTATATTCCTTTTGTGAGTTTTAATAGTATCTTGCTCGTGACGTTATTATAATTCACCAGATGTGGCTTATGTATTAGGAAAATAAAACAACCAACGTCTTGTCCGGTGTCAGGAGAATTCCGTTATGGAAAATGTGTTTTGCACACTTAAATCCATCAGATCCGTTGTATATTTTATATAAGTTCCATAAATTCAAGACCCTAGTAACCATCGGCTATCTCGGCACGAGATATATATATAATTCTCATCTTAGTTATAAAAAAGGAAAATGTTGGACTCACAGAGAATTCATATTATGGTATAATTACACAAAAACAAAAAAATAAGTTTAAGTACGAAAGTAAAATTCTGAATAAGCTTTCAACTCACCACCAATGATCACCATACGTATTTCTTCCTTTGATTCATCGACTGATAATAATTCAACGTGCATTAAATGTCAATATGCACTAAATAAAAAACAACACTAGATTATGTATTATGGGTTAGTGTTTGATTGGAATATCATCTTAAGTTTTTAAGAGAGAAATGTATAAGTTAAGGATCTTTATTCTTGTACCCTGTAGGTTATTTCTCAATCCTCAAAGATAGATAGCTTCTTTGCTAGTTATCGACTATTACATTAGTAAAAGTTGATAATATTCTTATTTGAACTGATCTAAATGGTTGATTAGAATATTTGAAAAGGAGAAGGATTAAAGAAATGAACCGAGTTTGATAAGGGGTTGAACAACATTGAACCAAATCAATTTTATGGTTAGGTTAGGTTAGGTTAAACTAAGTTGTATTATATGGATCAATTGAAGTTTAATAATATTGATTAATTATTGAAATTATTTAGATGTTTTAACTACTTTATAATATTATTATAATATCATCCTTTTTTTTTCTTTTACAAATTTAATAATTAATTAGAGCATTTATAAGAAGGGAAAAATAATGAAGATTGAAAGAAAATTGTAAATGAAAATCATCCAAATTCAAAAGATCATTTTGCATTCGGACCATTAAAAGATGACATATATCTTATTAGAATAAATCACATATCGGCAATTACCACTTGAGCATTGAATTATTAATAGGCTTGATTCACATTTCACACATGTTTTTATTTTCTTTTCTTTCTGTTGACTTTATGGAAATTGGAATTCCATTTTCTTCTTATTCTTTATTACGATATTCATTTTGTTTTTTTGTCATGGGATCGTAATTTTATAGGAATTCTCATTATCCTATTACTTCATTTCAAGTAATAGGAATTCTTTAATTTAATAAAAGAATTATGATTCCTTATCACTACTACTACTGTTACTATCGCCATTACCAGCACCATTGTCGTCGTCGATGTTATCGCCACCATCATCAATTGTCGTCATCGCTACCATCACCGACGTTGTTGCTATTACCACCACCATCGCCTGCTACTGTCGCTATTATCGCCACTACTATTGACGCTATTAATATCCCTACCATCACTATTACCACCATCGCCACCAACTGTCACTGCCACTACCACTGCCACTATCACTGCCACTGTCATCGCCATCGCCATCGCCATTATTGCCGCCAGCACCACCACCGCCGCCGCCGCCGCCGCCGCTACTATCACTATCGCTGTCACCGCCACTGTCGCCACCACTACTGACTACTATAGCCATCTCTATCACTATCACTATCACTATCACTATCACTGCTACCACTACCGCTAACTACCGTCACTAACCGTCGTAGTTAACCATCACCTCTACTTATTACTTTAAGATTAATTAAGAAACAAAATAGACCAAGAATAATTTAATCATTAAAGTTATATTACATGTTTATTTCTAAATTACTTATAAATTTAACTAAACAAAGTAATATGTTATATATCTAACTAAACTAAGTAATATATATTATACTCTTATTCTATTCCCTCGTATTTCATTCCATGAAGTGAACGTACCATAAATTATTTCATTATTGTATGCCTAAAAATTCAAAGTATACTTGATGTTTAGCAATGTTAAAATACAGGATGAAATCGAATCATTTTTTATATTTAATTAATTTATTCTAGAGTATTATAATTCTTTTTTTGTTAGGAAAAGTATAAATACGATCCCAAAAATTTTCTACATTTCTAATTTGAGCCATTCAAATATAAAATAATGAACAATAGATGATTTTTTCTTTTGTCGGAAAACTTTAAACAATTATTAATTAACTTGATGAAGGTTCTTTTTCACATCATGTGCAATAGCTAGATGGTTTAAATTGAAAAGTTAAAAGGTTCTTTAGTTGTGGGTTTTGAAAGGACTAAATCTAAAAGACTAATTTGATACTTTTTCAATGTTTCTTTTATTTATAATTTGTTTGGGGGGTTATTGTAGTTGTCTACTTACATGTAGTTAGCATAGTTTTGATTTGGTGATACATGAAAGGATGTGATGAGCGATGCATGGGCAAGTTCAGATTCTTGAAGTATGTATGATTGATCGCATTTGATGTTCTAATATGGGTTAAAATTGTTTTTGAGCAATTTTAACTTTTGATTTTCTATATAGCAATTTCAATAGAAAAATGATGTTAGTGCAAAACTTGGTGGTACTTCAAACACTGCAGATGAGTCCATGCATAATACTTAAAGAACTCATCAAACATTTTGTGAGTCTATCTTTTATGCAAAGACAATTAGATAAAGCCAAGAGTAGAAAAAATTGGTTCAATAATCCTATACCTATAAAGCCAAATCTCCATAAAATATCTTAAATTTGGCTTGTTGCTCGATAATTCTATACCTATTAGTCCAAGAAAGCCATCTACTATATTTAATTGCATGTAGGCGCAATTTTTGAAGTGGTCTTCTACATTATGCATGCATGCATAATGCCTAAAGAACTCATAAGATCTTTTATGAGTCTATCTTTAGTGTAGAGACAACCGAATAAAATGGATAGTAAAAAAATTGGTTCGTTAATCCTAAACCTAAAAAGCTAAACCTTTACGAAACATTTTGAATTTATCTTGGTTCTCTAATAATTCAGAACCTACTAGTCTAAGAAAGTGATCCATTATATTTAATTGCACCGCATGCACAATTTCCAAAATGGTCTGTTAGGTAATTATTTTGGCCAACTAACCATATAATAGAAAGAAGCTCAGGTCTACTCCATTCTAGATAAGATAACAATAAATGGTAACTATGTTAATTGACAATAAAGTCTTTACTGTTATCATTCAAAATAAATGATATTTTGATCAATTATATTTTATCATATCCCATAAACTTAATCCTCTTCTTTTTCTTCTTATTGGAGTACTACTAACGTCCCTTTTACATGTATTATAGAATAGACATATATATATATATATATATATTCTTTTTTGAACAATTAGATTGTATTACAACTTTACTAAGATAAGATTTTAGTCTAATTTATCTTATCGGAAGACTAATATTTATACTACTTGACCACAACGATTTCAACAACATTTGTATACTTAACAACTTATTAAGAGTTTAATACTACCCTATAGATATAGAGGTATAGGTGTATATATACATATATATATATATATATTTTAGAAAAAAAAAGTTGGAAGTATTGATTAAAGTCGATAAGCTTTTGGGTAGTCAAATTTCCCAATATATTTTAAGAATTTGACTAGCTTCCGGGAAATCCCAGCATCCTCTTCAAGCAAGAATTTTCTCTATATAAGGGAAGTAGCAACACCAATTCCATTCACAAGGACAACAACACAAAGCAGTCATTTCATAGGCTATAAAGCTTTTCTTGGGAAACTGAAATCGTGGAGATGACTACTTTAGGAGTTCCAACATTGACGGTTGACGGATGCACGGCCATTCCAAAGCCTGTCAATCGTCAATCAGCAAATTTTCATCCCTCGATTTGGAGAGATTATTTCCTTAAATATACTAATTCTATTGTAAGCCTTATCCTATATATACTTCCATTTTGCTGAAAGTATTTAATTTTTTTTTCATGAAATTTCTCATTAGTTAGGGTAGGTTTGGTTTATATATGTTTTAATAGTTCAAAAAAAAGTGTATATTACGATTTTTGTTTCTAATTAGCGGACGATACAGATGCATTGTATATGCAAATGTCAAAAACAAAAAAGAAAGAAAGAAAGAAAAGCTTGAACTTATAATACCGATAATATATAATAATATATGTTAGTAAAATGAAAACTATAATAAATTTTTCAAAAAATAAAGTTTTATAAATATTAGTCAAATAGAAAGTGTAATAAATTTTTCAAACAATAGCAATGTTGGATAATTAAAAAAATGAATAAATAAAATGCCAATATAGAAATAAGTGTAATAGAAAATTATAACCATATAATTAGATGTAGTAGTTGAGAATTTTATTAAATGAGTTTGATTTCTTTTGGTGACTGCCATATTAATATATTTATGTTTTTAAGTTTCTTATGGTTAGTAAAGTAAGTAGCCTAACCAAAGTCAGGATTTAGGAAAGTTTGCTTATGAGTTTTGAATGTTGCATAGAGCCTTATTATGTGTGCCTTTTAATAGGATGTGAGGAGTTTGAGACAGGTTCTAGCGAGTTATCCATTTCAGATATGGGATACATGGTTGTTTGGTTATGTATGTTAGGATAGAATTTTAAACCAGACTTAACTAAAGTTAGACTTTAATAAAGCAGGTTGCTTGTATTTGGTTTCAACCACCCATTGTTAAGGCCCAGTGATGTTAGTGAGGCACCAATGATATTTATGTGACACTATCCTTAGTGAAGTCCCATACTAAAAAGACCTAGATAGATTTAAGTTGGTTATCGATTATTTGGGTATTGGCGAAGACCCAACATCAATATCTATATAGCATTTATGTTGCTTGTTTGTAAGGATTATAAGTAACCCCAAGTTTCAGGACTTTAAGAATGTGTTGCTTGTAGACTCAATTAATGAAGACTAAAAATGGTTGTTGTTGCATTTACTATGATTATTGGTGTGTGCATATGCTTGTTAATTGTATGTTTATACACATGTATAGTATATTGTATTGGACATTAGCTTACCCTCGAAACTTGTTGTTTTCGGTTGCAGGTTCAAATATGAAGACTATAGTGACTATTATGTAGGTGACACAAGTTATAATTATATTTACTATGATGAGAAGGGTGACTATTATTATGATGATAGAGTAGGAATGTCCTAGTTAGATACTAGGAGTGAACTTTTGAATGACTTTCTGTTATTGATTCTTGTACATATCTAGAGACTATATTAATTGCTTAGAGTTGTCTATGACTCCTATAGTTGATGTTCATTATGTCATTACTTGTTGGAGCTATGAGACTTTAGATCTTTTATTTCAGTATTACTTTAAGTTCTAGGTTCTTTCACTCATAAAAGTTAGTTCATTTATGACGTTTTATGTGGAGATTGAGTGATTCTTACTTCACTCCTATTTTAGACTTATGGACATTTAATAGTGAGTTGGTTGAATTCAATGTAGATGGGTATCAAGATCTTTGTATGCCTTAGTGTGTTCGTCTTTAGGGCTGACATATGGTAGAGTTGTGGCTACTCGGCTTTTGAGTTGTTAGATTGGCCATTGGCATTGTTTGTTGATTGCGTTGATGATGAATGGCTTAGATAGGCATCTTCACTAATGGATCTCTTCATCGACTCTTTATCCTTAAAATTATAACTAATAGTTAAATATGTCCGTTTACTTATTTTTCTCTCTCTTCGTTTCTCTACTTTCTTTGTATTTTCTCTCCACAAGGACAACAACATAAAACAGTCATTTCATAGGCTATAAAGCTTTTCCTGCGAAATTGAAATCGTCAAGATTACTTCAGGATTTCGAACTTCGACAGTTGACGGATGCATGCCATCCCAAAGGCTGTCGATCGTCGATCGGCAAATTTCCATCCGTCGATTTGGGGAGATTATAGATATACTAATTCCATTGTAAGCCTTATTTCTATCTATACTTTTATTTGGTGAAAGTATTTAATTTTTTTCATAATATTTTCTCATTTTTTAAGATAGGTTTGGTTTATATAAATTTTAATAGTTCAAAACAAAGTGTATAATAATATGTTTTCTGTTTCTAACTAGCGGATAATATATTTGTATTGTGTGTGTGCAAAAAAAAAAAAAAAAGCTTGGACTCAAAATATCGATAATATATGTTAATAAAATGAAAACCGTAAATTTTCTAAGCAAAAAATGCTTATAAATGTTGGTTAAATGAAAAGTGTAATGAATTTTTCAAATAATAACAATATTGGATAATTAAGAAAATGAATAAATAAAATACCAACACAGAAATAAGTGTAATAGAAAATTATAATTATACAATTGGACATAGTAGTTAAGAATTTTTTGAAATGGGTTTCATTTTTTTTTAATTGTTTTATGAATATATTTAATGATTAAAGGTATAGGCATTAAATTGTTAGCTATTAATAGTTAAAAAAAGATTTTTTTTAATATAATAGATATTAATTTAGAATGTTAATTTTTTAAATTGTTCACCTATAAATATATATATATTTTTTATATAATGTTGCACTTCTTATGAGTCTAATGTTACAAATAAGTTCATACTAATGAGTATAATATTAGGAATAAAGTAGTCAATCATAATTAACACGATATATTAACTATTGAGGATGAGAATAGAACGTAATGTATACTATAGGAGATCAATATTTATACTACTAGCTTACAAGAGCCTTGGCTTAAACTTGATTTTTTATACTTTCATTTTGTTTTCATTTTTTTCTAATCTTCTTGGATTCATTGTTAGATTTATTTTTAATTAGCATGGTAAGATATTAGTTTTCTAGAATGTTCCACATGTTTACCATATAATTTATTATTTCTACTATATGTTTTTGCGAATAAAGATTGATACTACATGTGTACGTGTTAATTTTAACTGCATATAGGTTACGCATATAAGTTGTTTTGCTCGAGATATAAAGTCATTGAAATAATTTTGACTGGATAAGAAATATTTTATTGGCATCTTATACTATTGCTCGAGCACAAGTATGCCATCTTATTGATCGTAGTATTTTTAGAACTTACAGAAGAGCTGTAAATATTTTTTTTTTTTTTGAAAACGTAAAACAAGTAATTCTTCTAAATTTTTTATCAAAAACACCGAGGTGACAATTTCAGTTTTAATTTTTTTTTTTTGTATTATCATGCTGTGTTAATGTTTTGGATCCCATGTGCTTATTCTTTTTATGTATTTTGCTTTTTTGTTCTGTCCATGGTACTTGGTCACACTCAAATATAGTGATAATTGGCCCTATGGAGGAACAGGTTGTGGACTCGATCCCAAACTTCGGGTATATATTATACATACATACATACATACATATATATATATATATATATTTCCTACTCCCAAAAAATGGTTCCATATATTGTAGAAAGAAGAATTGTGGAATAAAATGCTAAATTTGGCAAGTCGACGTGATAAATAAATAAAAAGAAGAAGAAAGAAGAAAGAAATTGGTAGGGTAATGTTATTTCAGAATTTTGAAAATTTATTAGTTAATCTCTACAAAGATAACTAAGATTGGTGAATGCCGATTCTTAGGTACATGCATACGTACATCTCCTTTGTACGGTTCTATGTTGTCTTATTGGCACGAGTTGGAAAATCTTAAGTTTTAACTAAGCATTAAAAGATATGCTATTCAAATATGACATAAACACTATTCACATTTTCTGTTCAATATTCTTTTCTTTTAGTTTGAGTTATGTCATGTTGATTTCTAATTCTAATTTTCCGTTTAAGCATCATACTTTATCCTATATTTTGTAAAATAATCAAAATATTATCTAAATGGTATATATGCTATTCATTAGGATCCACAAAGCATAAAGGATAATGAGAAAATAGCAAAACTGGTTGTGAAAGTGAAGGAAATGCTAGTAGTGGACAAACACAACCCTACTGGAACATTGAAAGCAATTGATCAAATCCAAAGGTTAGGGATTGCCTACAAATTTGACAGTGAAATTGAAGAAGGGTTAGAACAAATCCGCAAAATTTACTTCCAACATGAAAATGGGATCATTGATAAAATTGAGGACCTTTTCACTATTTCACTCCTTTTCCGCCTGCTTCGGCAACAAGGCCATAGGATTTCATGTGGTATGTTATGTGTTCTCTATATATTCATATAAGTTCTTAGATATAATGATTGAAGACCCATACAAGATTTGTATTGTAATGCATTTGATAAGGTAATGTATAACTGGCCATTGATAATAGTAGTATATATCATGTCTAAAGCATACCGATTATGAGTTTCATATGAAAATTGAAAGACACGAAAATCAATAAGGAAATACAAATAAAAAGTCCAAGGGTTTAAATAGAAATCGTAGGAAGCTACAAAGCTTTCCTTTTGTGATTTTATCCTACGATAGATGATATATGTATGCGGATGTCAATAATTAGACTTAGATCCTCTTGCTTTCCATTTACATCAATTTTCTTATTTAGATGTGCTTATATGATTGACACCATAAGAAAAAAAAAAGATGACGTAATGGTGATTTCACAAGATAGTTTAAGACTTTAGCATTCTGAAGCATTGATTTTGAAATTAGAAAAATAGATAGATGTACAAATGGAGAGATTGTTTTCATCAATAACCATTTTAAGAATAATAGCTTAATGGTATCTATTCCCTGTGGGTAATGAATTTTTATGTATAATTATTCTTTTGACTATTGGACTAGGTATGCATTATTATCATTTTGTAACTTTGGTTTTTTTTTTTTAACCTCTTTATGTGTGTTGACTTTCTTTATTTCTCATTCATTTTTTGTCATAATCTTTGGAACATTGAATAGAATTTATTCGTAAACTACGGGTAGGATTTTGAAACATTTGGATTGAATCTTTTTTGCTTGTAAATGTTTAAAAATTTTTTATCAAAAGGCAAAGCTTTCTTTGGATTTTTAGTCATTATATATATATATATATATATATATATCTATTCATTCAATAAATGATGATGGAATAATTCTATCCTTGGACTAAGTGTGAAGTTTTGTTGAATAATTGTAAAACATATATTGGACATTCCAAAAATAGAAAAAGTATTTCACGATTGATTTACCAATGAATCAATTTGAAATACATTACATTTAGTTATTTTTTTTATGCACTTTCATGGATATCATATGTAAAGATATCGAAATTATTTCATGTCACATCATGTTTGTATTAATAGCATATTTATATCCATACATCTTAGGCTATAAATGTCAAATGAAATATTTAGAAGCTCATTAAAAATAAAACTAAGAGGATGTAAAGAAATATAAGTATAAAAAAAATTTGTACGATATGAAGAAAAAAATATAACTATTATGAAATTAGGGTAATAGATGAAATCTAATAGCTTCTTCTATATAAGTACTAGTGAAGTGTATAGCATGACAATCAAGCTCACTAAATTTTTCTAACAAAAAAAAAAAAATATAATTGATTGTATCAGTAAAGGATTCTTTTGAATCACACATGTATATCAATACCAATTTGTTATCTATTAATTATCTCATAATCTAGAAAAAAGAGCTTTAAGTTTGTTTGATAGATATCTTTAAATAGGTTCAAGGATGATAAAGGGACTTTTAAGGAATCTCTTATCACTGACATTGAAGGATTGCTAAGCTTATATGAGGCTAGCCATTTTAGAATTCATGGAGAAGATATCTTAGAAGAGGCATTTTACTTCACTACTATCCATTTAAATACCATAAAATCACGATTGAGTCCTCACATTGCAAAGCAAGTGGAATGCTCCTTAAATGTAAGTTTATAGCATGGACTAACAAGGTTAGGGGCAAGAGAATATATGTCCACTTATGAAAATGATACTTGTCGTGAAGAAATTCTCATAAACTTAGCTAAATTAGATTTTAACCTCCTCTAGAAGCAACATCAAGTTGAGCTCTATGATATCATAAGGTATTTTGAAATTATATTGTTGTCAAAATAAAATAAGCAACGAAAAAATAAATGATTTATAAATTTGTTGATTTTTGTTTAGATGGTGGAAGGAATTAGATATTGGGAGTAAGTTACCTTTTGTAAGAGACTGAGTTGCAGAATGTTATTTTTGGACATTAGGAGCACATTTTGAGTCGGAATATACCCTTTCAAGAAGATTCCTCACTAAAGTAATAGTTGTGATTACCGTTATTGATAATATTTATGATGTATATGGCACCATTGAAGAACTAAAGATGTTTACTAATGCAATTGAAAGGTTAATAAACTTTCTTACATGCTTCATTTCTATATTTTTCACATAACTATTAACACTCCTCAAGTTAACTAGTCAAGTAGCCAAGTAATTATGGTTTTTCACCATTTTGCAGGTAGGATGTTACGACCATGGATGACCTACTAGAATACAGGCAAGTGTCTTACAAGGCATTTATAGATGTTTAAAATGAAATTAAAGCAACCTTATCTCAACAAGGAAAATCATATCGCTCTTATTATGCTAAAGAAGCTATAAGACTTTATATATCATCACTTTAATTTTTTTACACTTCTTAGTTAATTTAATGTGAGTGTTTGAAAGTAAATAATGACAATTAGAGTTTTTTAGGGATATCAAATAAGTGTAAAGATTGGTTAAGATGGATTAGAGAAGGGCTATGCTAATAAGTGAATATTTATTTTTATTTATTGTTCTACAAGAATTCATTATTATGTAAGTTATATTATTTGGTTGTGAAACCATTAGACTAATGAAAAATAGTGAAACTTGGTTTAACCTCTCAGCTTACCATTTATGGATTAATGATTTCTCAAAGAAAAAATAACATCATTTTAGAACACAATGATATACTTCAATTTTGAGTTTTTTTTGCTTAATGCGAATCCACTTAATTAGTGAACATAGTCTTAATACATTTACCTATTGTTTGTTAAAAAACAAAATTTATAATATAAATAATTCAATGATAGTCTGATTAAATGTTTTTTTCATATTATATTATGTGATAAGTGTTTTCTTTTTATTAATTCATATAATCTAGTGCTATATCCTTATCATGATGATATTAGCACTACATTAAGTTTAATATCTTAAATATAAACCTAAAATATTGAGTTTTCTTTAGAGTTTTCAACTACCCATGAATACATTACATGAATGAAAACTAAACATTTGGGATGTGGGAAAGCACAAACTATGTATTTGATAAAAAAAAGAAAATGTTGTTTGTCTCATTAAATGTTGCTCTTCTTAAAGCAATTTATTATTAATTCAAATTGAAGAAAAGATAGTGAAATATAATTTTTTTTTCCTTTCCAAATGAAGCATCTAATAAGAAGTTACATGAGTGAAGCAAGAACGTTACATCAAATAACTTCTATGGAGGATTAGATGTCTACTGGATTAGGGTCATCTACAAAAGAATTATTGGCAACCATATCTTTAGTTGGAATGAGAGATATTGTAACCAAAGATGTTTTTGATTGGCTCTTTAGTGACTCTAAGATGATGATAGCCCCAAAAATTATTGTCACGCTTATGGATGACTTGAATACTCGCAAGGTACTAACACATACTTATATTCAATTTCTTGCACCATTTTCATAAATAATAATCTTTAACTTCATTTATCACTACAATAGATGTTGGAATAAAGAAAGGGGCTAGCTCCATAAACTACATTAGTACACTCATAGTTAATGATTATGATTAGATGTAAAGGGTTATACTTTGTTGGTATATGATTTAAACCAAGTCATATTGATAAATGTATAATTGAAAATATATTGTTACTTGCATTTTTATGGATAAAAGAACAAAAATTTATGTAGATGACTAAAAGGTTATGGTTAGACGTAAATGAAATACTTATGTGAAACAATCTTTTTTCTTTATTTTTTGGGAGAAATGCAAATAACCCCTTAAATTTTAACCTTAATGTAGATATACTAGCTAAATGTTCAAATGCTACAAATAATTATCAAAAACTTTAATAAATTGGTAAATAATCTTTGAAAGTTACAAATACTAAAACTCCCTAATCTTAACCTCTATGCTTTTTTTGAACAAAAGGGAACAAATGCTTTTTGTATTATCAATTTATTGGGATGTTATTTGCAACATGTGAAAGTTTAAAGGTTATATCCTCACCTAACTCAAAGTTTTGGGAGAAGGGAAGAGAGAAGGTTATTTGTAGTTTTCCTTTATTTTTTTTATTACATATTATATGTTTTATGTCAAGGTTGCATATATTATATCCCCCTTTTTTTTTTTATCATGTCCATTGGCTACATGAAGTTTTACGTTAAGTATCAATCAAAACCCTATAGGTGTTAAATATGTCATGTAATTTGATCGATGACATGTAGGGATTATGTTAGAATTTGAGTGTCCCACTTGCTAATATCTATATTGAATGGCTAAATAATTAAACATTGAGGGAAAAAAGATGCTTTCATGTATAATAAATTGCTTTAGTTTTAGGACTAGTATTATCACTTACTTGCACATTGAACTTAGAAATAAGTTTACTAGTGAAAACAAGGTTCCATTCATCGTCATATATATCATTGAAATATTTCTATCTAAAAAGATGGAAAACCATAATTTATTATTTGATTCTTTGACACATATATAGTTAATAAGTAAACATAATCACCTACTCACACTAAATGTGCAAGAAAATATAGATTAAGTATTTGATAAACATCGCATTTCTTCTACTATTAAGCTTCGTTATCATCTTTCATAGTGAGAGAAAGAAAAAGGGCACATAGCAACAGCTGTAGATTGTTATACGAATCAGTACAAGGTGATAGAAGAAGAAGCAAAACAAGAGTTGTGGAAACATATTGTTAATGCATGGAAGGATATGAATGAAGAGTGTTTCCATCCAATTGCCATATAAACTCTGTATAATCAGCAGTTTGAATCCTAGCTTAAGTCTAAGTGCCTTAAACTATACCATGAATTGATAAGGCGAAGTAAGATAAAGTTTTTATGAAATTCATAAATTGAATATAGTATCAATAATTAAAACCCTAGAAACTGATCAAAACTTAAATCACGTACAAAAATCCTAAATCTGATGCACGTGCAAATACTCGAAATTGAACCCAAACTTGATCGAAACCTTAAAACTATAACTTTAAGCTTATAAAATGAATAAATATCACTTAATAATGATATAATCGTAGTCGATTACAATTATCAACTAAATCGCATAATCACATGAAACTTTTAATGAAAACGTTAAAATAACTCGTAAAAATTATAATTATAATGATTACTAATTAAATTGACAAATTTTTATAAAATTCTAAAATTAATTTATAAATTTTATTTTTATTATTTTATGTTTAAAAAAAATTTACATATATTTTTTTTCCTTTTTCTTTTAAATTTCCTTCTTCTTATTTTTTTTTTTCCTTTCTTCCACGTGATTCTCTAACTAGTTTTACAACTGCCTATGTGATCTTTTATCTTCTACAAGTGTCAAATAATTAAGAGATAAAGGATAATTATATAAAGTAAATGTCTTATCCTCATTAAGACATAATCTATTAGGATTTTNTATATAAATAGTTATATATATGTAAAAATACAAGTATACTTAAATAGTGTATACAATATACT
This sequence comes from Lumnitzera littorea, assembly GCA_024138015.1. Taxonomy (NCBI): domain Eukaryota; kingdom Viridiplantae; phylum Streptophyta; class Magnoliopsida; order Myrtales; family Combretaceae; genus Lumnitzera; species Lumnitzera littorea. The sequence continues at coordinate 8,722,019 of JAMXBB010000003.1, read as the reverse complement.
ATGTTAATAATTTAATAAATAAAGTAAGTTAACAAAATATATATATGCATGAATATTGTAAATTTAGAGAAAAATTTAATAATTAAGTAAATTAGCAAATCTAATAAAATGTAATCATAAGTATTTATACATATATATTTTTACTGTAAAATAAAAAATAATGGAAAAATCCAGAAAAATATGCAAAATAGATCATGGCACTCTCATGTGTTGTCATGTCACCAATTGTTATAAATTAATTAATTTTTTAAATTAATAATTAATTAATTAAGTAGCAAAATAATAAAGTATAAAAAAATTGAATTAATAATTCTAAAATCTCAAAAATAGGTAAAAAGAAGTAATTAGAGTAAAATAAGCTTAAAATAAGAAAATTATCAATTATATACTTTAAATAATTATTAAATTGTAAATAAACTAAGAAAAAGCTTAAATTAATATTGTATAACTTTTTAAATTAAAATAATAAATTTTGTAATATTTTTATATCACAATCCAAACTACGAGACACAACATCCAAAACGGACCTCGTTACGAGAAAATATGCTTGAAAACGATCAAAATGGATTATAAGTTCATAACGATTCAAGCTAAATCAAAAAGCTCGAATGGATGATTTCACGTAACTAAGTTAAGTAAACAATACGAATTACGATACTAGTTTAGCTTTAAATTCCCAAGCTTACAATTTTCTATATTCCTTATTTTCAGGTGATCTCAACCTTGACCATGAGCTGCCATCGAATTATTATAACCCTTGAGTCGATCATGGCTGAGTGAGTTTTTCCTAATGATTTCATACTTGCTTGTGTTTATAATTAGTAAATATAAATTATGATTAATAATTGAATGTTGTATGGGGCTGGGTTATACTTATATATGATAACTATCTATTAAGTGTGAATTTATTTTAAAGTATGATAACGTATTGATTGTTGTATAGTAGATTCACTAAGAACTGATTATTTGTGACCTTATTGATCAATGAATAATAAAACCTAATTTTACTTAACTTGAAAGAGCTAACTTGAAGCACGTATAATCATACATTATATAACTAATTCTAACAGTCACATTACATGGAGGAAACGAGAGGTTATACATAGGTTGATTATTTGATTGTTACAGATTTCGTACAGTGCACACGTGCGATATGACCTTACCTTGGCCAGCTGGATCACTAGGAATTGGAGATGCTAATCGCCTAGTTAAGGGTCGAGTTTAGAGGTCTTTGTTTAAGGGTGATAAGGGCTACATAAACCTATTCACAATCATACGTAAAACTTTTTTTTGAAAAAAAACTGAGAATAGATATACCACTACATTTTAAATATGAAATGTGGAATTTCGTTATGAGATATGTTCTAGTATGATACCCAGATCTAACTATGCTGATGTATCTCTAATCTTAACTTCGAAGGGTATTAAATTTGAGTTGCATGCAATACCTGGTCACCTGTATGTATTTGTGTGGCATACTGATTGTCATGTATTCATTTGATTGAATTTAATTGATATATAACTTAATTACTGTATGGTTGAGGGGATTACTTTACTAAGCTAGTTAGCTTATACCCCTATAGTTTACTTTTGCAGGTTGATTTGTTCGTAGAGTTAGGCTACCGCATGCCTGAGGTTAGTTGTACATCAGGAGGTGAATGTGGTAGTAAGATGTGATCAGACTTATGATAGTGTATTTAGATTATGAATCTTATTATATAATGAAACGATATCAATTTGAGTTAAGAAGTATTGTAGACTTCTTATCTGTAAATTTCTACATAAATAGATGTGTTTTATATTTTTTTAGCTTGTTATTATTATCATAAAATGATATTGCTTACACTTGTGCAACTCTTAATTGTTAGTCGTAGCTATATCTTTGTGTATCGTATAAAGGGTTGTCGATTGTAAGGAAAATTAATTTACAGTCCTTTATACGGTATATGGCGACTGCCACAACTAACCCCTTCGAGTCATGACAGTTTGCCATCCTCCTGAAAATTCTTGCACAAATTCTTAATCTAACATCCTTAGTCAATGTTGTATACATGGACAAGGAAGATCACTATACTAATGTTGGAACAAAAATGAAGAATTATGTGACGTCTCTACTAATTGAACCAATACCAATATAATAATGAATCTTAATGATGTGAATTATTTTCTTTTCTCGATTAAGGAGTTTGGGGTGAACAAATAAAATAATACTTGCAATACTATCATCGGTATGTAACTTTGACATTTGTATAATTATGATTGTTGATTGATATTAATGTATTGTGAAACTTATCAGTGTATGTTTGCGTATAAATAAAACCTATTAGGAGATATGTTGGACAATAAGACAACAATTTCTAATTAAGAAAATTATATTGTCTTTATTGTCACAAGAGCTTTGGAGTCATATTGATATATCTAATTTAACACATAATAAAGCACTCAATTTTTATTAGCAAAGCTACATAAGAGCAACATAATAGGACACCACTTTTGACGAGAGAGACTACGGGAAGTGAGCTTGTCATTTCTTTGTGCCACATCATTTATCTACTTCCATTGCAATATATTTTTATCTTGTTTTTCTACTATGAGATTAACAATTTTCATTTTTAATTCTAGTACTTCCCATTATTTGATATTATTAAGGTAAACCCACTAGAGGTCATAAGTTTTATGTTATCAACGTTTTATATGAGCTAAATAAATGACCATCCTATGCTCAAAATAGGTGTAAGTGTTTCAAGTGAAATGAACAAAGAATCAACAATTTAGGAGACATTGTCACTTTTTCAAGCATTTAAGCATATGTAAAGCGATTTTTCGAACATGTATCTTAAGTTAAGAAATTAGGTTAAGGGGTTAATATGGTATGGGTTTAGTAGAAACGTATTTCTTAGACTAATTCTTTGGACTTATAGCAAGGATTAGGAATTTAAGTCATTTATTTAAAGATGTCTTAAGGAGATTTAGCTTTAAGGGATTATAACAAAAATCGCTAAATCAACCTTACCATTTAAACCATTCTTAGTAGCCTTACATGTTTAATAGACTTATCTATGCATGGGCTTAGACTATAAGAATCCTAAGATGGTTAATCTATACTAATGGGCGATGCATCATCTCTATCACTTAGAGAGCCATTTGACAAATGTAGCGGAAGCTAATCTTGTCCGTTGATCATTAGAATCATTTGAGGAACGAGAATAAGCTTTGATATCTATTAAGAAAAAGGTCCTTAATGTCCCTTAACATAAGTTAGAATATAAAAAAAAACATAAGTATGTTGCTGTAGTTGGATTCTTCTGGATTAAGGAACTTATTAGACTAAGAACACCTAGCTCTTCTCGAAGAATTGTGAAGTTTATGTTATAAGATGATAGGAATTAGAATCAGAAGATGGAAAGCTAGCAAGTTGTGATATGGACATGACCATGGATGAACACACAATGTCTGGTATCATGCTAACCAAAGGAGGATGGGTTCAAATCTTGAGACGGTTCGAAAGATAAATGAAGGTTGAAGGTTGAGTAAGAGTTCTCATGCATTGACGGTGGATATGATGCACCAATGCCTTACACAAGCTTATGTTACACTTGATATGACGTATAAGTGTGGCCAGAGGTCACTCGCTACTAGTCTACGCTTAATGGGTTAGATAAGAGTAGTTGAAAATAAGTAAGACAAACTTAGCTCATGTAAGAAGAAAATGACTAAATGTTAATCTTATTGATTGTTGCAGCTACCACCATTTACAAGTATTTATATGACCTAATTAAGATAAGTCCTAGGTTAGTGTAAATTATAAAAAAAAATCTTACTAAAAAAGGAAAAGGAATAATTTACAAGGGTCGAGTTGCAATCAAACAAAAAGATAGATAGTCGATTACAAAGGACAGTACGGATGTCAGAAAAATAAGGTACGTCAGCAGTCCTTTCTGTGGTCCTAATGATGATGTTTACCGAGCAAAGTAAGTTTCATTCAGATTAGGTCGGGCTTGGTTGCTCGGATGATCCGAACTAAGGAAGGGTTAGCTTAAGGGATGGTCCATCGTCAGGTTAGCTTTGGATGATCAACTTAGGTTGGTGTTACCTTGGCCTCAACAATGATTTAGGTCAGTAACATATGTGTTCTGTACTTGGCCTTAGACAAATGTATTGAGGAGGCATCAATTCGGCAACATGTTGGTCACCTTCGCAGTCTCTTCAATGAAATAGAGAGTAGAGTAACTCAGCAAGTTAGATTGGAGAATGCATTGTTCTTCTAAGTTTAACTCACCTTGGATCATTGAATTCACCATTTGAGTGAGTCCTTGAGTTCAAGAGTGCAAAATTGGTTCGTAATCCCTATCGTCGCTTTCAGGGTGTTTGAGATTTGGGATCAAATTTGCCTCAAGTCTATGTTGCTTGTCTTTAGGAGCATATGGATGGAGATCAGCAATGATAAAGGAGTTAGAGACTCCATACTCTTCAGGTAGTTGAATTTTGTAGGCATTAGGATTGATCTTCTCAAGCACTTTAAATGGTTTGTCAACCTTAGGAGATAACTTGCTCTTCCTTAAATTCAAGAATTATTCCTTACTAAGGTGGATCCAAACTAAGTCACTTGGCTAAAATTCTCTATTCTTTAGTCTTCAACCTTGTTTCTCGAGCTTGGTAGTAGTTCAGCTCAAATGTTCTACAACCTTCTAGTACATTACTCTAATGGCCTTGACTCTTTCAATGGCTAGTTGATCATCATTTGGGCTCGGAAGGGGTGATTGGTCCAATTAAGCTCAAGGTCAAACCCATAGGCAACCTCAAATGGTGACATGTTTGTGACACTGTGGATAATCCTGTTATAGGTGAAATTAATTATCGATAGGCATAGATCCTAATCGACCATGTTTTAACCAATAGCAACCTGAAGTAAAGTTCCCATTGTTCTATTGACAACCTTAGTCTGTCCATTCGTTTATAGGTGACAAGACGTGCAAAACAATAGCTTGGTTCCTATTCAACTCCATAACATTCTCCAGAAGTAGCTCATGAACTTTAGGTCTCTATTCGAAATAATAGTCTTAAGCACTCCATGAAGTTTGATAACCTCCTGTAAGAAAAGAAAAGAGATAATCAAAGCATTATTAGTCTTAGAACAAGATACGAAGTGTACCATAGTGCTGAAACGGTCTACAACGACCATGATAGAGTCCTTCCCTCATGAAGTCCTCAATAGACCTAATAAAAAGTCCATGCTTAGCTCGGACTATGGTTTAATTGGGATTGGCAATGATAAATATTGCCCTTACTTGGCTCGACTCTTTGTCTTTTTGTAGGTAGCACACCTTTCCAACACAACTTGGACATCCCTCATCATCCTTTGCCAAAAGGATCTTGAGGATAGTACCTCATGGGTTTGGTTCTTGCTAAAGTATCTAAAAAATCCTCCTCTGTGTGCCTTGCACACTAATAGCTCTCTTAAGGAACAAGTCGGGATACATAATCTCCTCTTCCTAAATAAGTATTCATCTTTCCTGTGATAATCATCCAATGCTTGGCCCTCTTCACATCAGGCGTAGATCAGACCAAAATATGGGTCCTCATCATACAAATCCTTTATCATTGAAAATCCTAATAGTCGAGTTTGTAATTTGGTCAGAAGGGAATGTCATCTTGATGGGGCATTGGTCACTAAATTGTTCTTTCCATTCTTTTACTTCATGACATATGAAAATCTCTCCATAAACTTAACACATTTGGCTTGTCTTTGCGATACTTAGACTAGCTCTTTTGATATCTTAAAGATTCATAATTAGTGTAGATTACGAACTCTTTAGGTAACAAGTAATGTTGCTATACAATCAATGCTCGGATCAAGGAGTAAGACTCCTTATCATAAACAGAATAGTTGAGTGTAACTCCTTTAAGTTGTTTACTGAAGTTAGCAATAAGTTAGTCCTCCTATATCAACACATTACCTATGCCTAGTCTGAACTTCAAACACTTTATCAAAGCTCAGCAGAGCTAAGATAAGGGGCTATAGTTAACTTCTCTTTTACTTCTTCAAAACTCCTTTGCTTCTTCTCTCCTTACTTGAACATAACATTCTTCTTTGACAGCTCAGTGAGTAGGGCCACAATCATACTAAAATTCCTTATAAATCTGTGATAGATTGATGCCAAGCCATGGAAGCTTCGCATGTTGGATGAATAAGTTAACTTAAGCCATTTACTAATCACCCTTATCTTCTCATCATCAACTCTGATGCCACCACTGCTCATAATAAAACCTAAAAAAATTACCTCAAGTTAGCAGAAGTCATATTTCTTCAGATTGGCGTAGGGCTTTTTAGCTTAGAGTTTCAAGAAAATTGCATGGAGATGCTTTTGATGAGTCTCTAGATCGGGACTATAGACTAGAATGTCATCAAAATATACTATCTCAAATTTTCCAATTAGTTGTTAAAGCATATGGTTCATCAGTCGCATAAATGTGCTCGAGGCATTTGATAGACTGAATGGCATCACAAGCCATTTATATAATCCATGGTGGGTCTTAAATATGGTCTTCCACTAATCTCCTTCCCGCATTTGGATCTAAAGGAAAACAGATTTAAGGTCAATTTTAGAGAATACTCTTGCTCCATTCAACTTATCTAGCATATCATCAAGCCTTGGTATTGGATACCTGTACTTAATAGTGATGCAATTGATTGCTCGGCTATCTATTCCCATCTTCCATGTCCCATCTTTCTTCGACACCAGTAGGGCTGGCATAACACATGGGCTTAATGACTCTCGTACATACCTTTTCTTCAATAGCTCATCTACTTGCCTATACAGTTCAATAGCCTATTCAAGGTTTAACCTATAGGTAAGCTTATTTGATAGTATGGCTCCTGATTGCAAGTTAATTACATGCTCAATACCTTGGAGGGGAGGCAGACCTTTAGGCAATTCTCCTGGGAACAGGTTAACAAACTCATCTAACAAGGTTCTCACCTTAGCAGGTCGCAATTCCACCTTGGTTCCCCTCATCTCAAGTAACCTTTTAACTAGTAGATGGGTCGGCTCTTTAAACTCCATCTCTCTTCAAAACTTGGCTCAATTGAGTTTGCATGCTTTTAATCTGTTTAGTAGTCATAGTGCTCAACTTCACCTTCTTGCCCTCGTGCTTTAAGGAACATGTGTTCTTCTTTCTATCGTATATCATACTTCGGTTAAACATCTATGGTTGTTTAAGTAAGATATGGGACACACTCATGAGTACCACATCACAAAGCACTTCATCTAAATAGTTTCCAATATTGATCAGCGTTGATATTTGCTTAGTCACTTGCAGGGTTCGTTTCTTACTAAGCTACTATAGCTTATAAGGCTTGGAGTTAGGTTTAGTCTGCAACTTCAACTGTTGGACCATGAAAGTAGATGCTACATCGATACAGTTGCCACCATTAACAATCATTGCACACAATGACCCATTCACCTCGCATTTAATATGGAACAAATTTTCTTGTTGTTTGTCCTTAGGTACAAGACTCACATTCATTGTTCATCTTAGCACTAAGGTAGCAAGCATTAAGTTACCTTCCTTACTATAGATGACTTCCTCCTCCTCGAACTATTCTTTTTGTTCGATCTCTTTCGACTCTTCAACTTCTTTATTAGTACTGTCTACCTTAATAGTTAGTGCTTCACCTTAGATTACCATGGTTCTTCTGTTCAGGCATTGAGCAGCCATATGCCTAGATCCTTAACACTTGAAGCACTTTATCTCATTTATCTTCCTTCCTTAACTCTGGCCTTTCTCAAACTTCATCGAGATCTCCTCCTCTACTTAGGTAGTTTGAGTAAGTCAAGTCTTAGTAACCTTACTTAGTTTTGACCACATAGGTTTGCTCGAAACCAGTAAGCTCGAGGTAAACCAATTGATAGGAGCTTGAAATCTCCTTGATCGATACCTTTCGATTCTTTAAGTAGCTTGGATAGCTTCATCAAGTGACCCAATGTCCATGGTCTCCAGAATATCACCAATCTCGTACTTCAACCCACTAATAAATCAAGATACAGTTTGGTCTTCAAGATCAATAACTTCACATTGGATCATCAACATCTGGAATTCCTTCACGTAGGCATCAACACTAGATCAACCTTGTCTAAACTCTTGTAACTTCGTAAATGCATCCTGTAAATAATAGCTTGGAACAAATCTTCTTCTCATGACTTTCTTCATTTCACCTTAACTCCTAACTTCACATTCTCATTCTCTTCTATGTGTAGCTTGCATGTTCTTCCACCATAGGACTGCATAGCCATTAAACTCTAGCACAAAAAGTCTAACCGTAACATTTTCAAGTACCTCATGGCATTCAAACTGCTTCTCAATTTTATCTACCTAATGCAGGTAGTCCTTTGCATCACTACTTTTAGAAAAACTTAGAATATGCATCCTCAATCGTTTAACTCTAGGAGCTCGAACATTTTTCTTTTCTAGTTCATAATACTCCTCCACTTCATCACCTTCTTCCTCAGCTGCTTCTTCTATTTCATCAAGTGTTAGCTTGCACCTAGTAACTCTACCTACTCCTCTTGCTCAGGGTGGTCAAACTAAGCCATTAGCTTGACCATATTAACCATTTCCTCTCTTGGTTTGTTCATTGGCTCCTCTTCTATATGGACCTTCTCTGACTCGTTACCTATCTTCATTTATGACAGTCACTAAATTAACCTCTAAGTCGGTGAGTCTATCCAATCAGTTACCTACTAACTGGGGTGTAGAACTTCCCTATTGACCTTAGTCATTTTGAGCGCTACTCTCTTAGTTATTCAAAATTCCTTGAACACTAGAATCAGACATTACAAGCTATTATAAGAGATTAACAACTGAAAACACCTGTAAAAGTTCTCTCTACAAATAACAATAACAAAACAACACCTAACACTCCCTTTGCAATATCAACTACACATGATAAACAAACAAACACTTACACTTTGTTATTCTCATAAGAAAGAGGGGAAAACATAGCATGAAATTTCTTCAATACCAAACACTCTTCAAATAATCATGACAGCAATAGAACTTCTAAAACACATGCAAATAGTAATAAATCTCATAGAGTACAAAGTAATAGAAACTTGCTCGAATGCAGCTAAGTTTTGATACTAAGATGATCTAGGTACAATCATGGATGAACATACAATGTTTGGTATCGCACGAACCAAAGGGAGATGGGTTTAAACCTCGAGATGGTCTAAAAGACAAATAAGGGTCAAAGGTTAAGTAGGAGTACTCGTGCATTGATGGAGGATATGATGCATCAACGCCTCATACGAGCTCAGGTTTCACTTGATATGATGCATAAGTATAGCTGGAGGTCACTCGCCACTAGTCCATCCTTAATGGGCTATATAAGAGTAGTCGAAAGTAAGAAAGACACACTTACCTCATACAAGAAGAAAATGACTGAATGTTAATCGTATTGATTGTTGTGGCTACCATCATTTACAAGTATTTATATGATCCAATTAGGGTAAGTCCTAAGTTAGTATAAATTACAACAAGAATCCTATTAGAAAAGGAAAAGGACAAGGAATAATTTACAAGGGTAGAGTTGTAATTAGTCAAAAAGATGGATATTCGGCTATAAAGGATAGTATGGATGTCAAACAAATAAGGTGTGTCAGTTATCCTTTCTATGGTCCCAATGATGCTGTTTGTCAAGCAAAGCAAGGTTCATGCAAATTAGGTCGAGCTCGGTAGTTTGGATGATATGAACTAAGGAAAGGTTGGCTAAAGGATTGGTTTATCGTCAGGTTGGCCTCCAATGTTCAGCCTAAGTCGGTGTTACCTCGACCTTAGCACTAACTTGGGTTGGCAACATGCACATTCTATACTTAGCCTGGATAGATGTATTGAGGAGGGATCGGCTCGGCAACAAGTCAATCACCTCAACAGTCTTTTGGATGAAGTGAAAAGTAGAGTAACTCAATAGGTTGGATTGGAAAATGCATTGTTCTTCTAAATTTAACTCACCTCGGACAATTCGGTACACCATTTGAGTGAGTCTTCGAGCTTAGGAGTACGTGATTGATCTGTAATCCCTATCAAGTTGTAGATTAAAAGTAGAATCATAATGGTGATTATACTAGTCCTACAACTAAGGCGAGAATAAAAAGATTGATAACTTGGTTCAAAGGATGTTGGGAGATTCCTTGATATCAAAAGAGGCTGAGTTTTAGAAATCTTTCATAATCCATTATATGAATTGTGGAAGAAGATTTACTTATATCAGGTTCCAAGAAAGTTGTTTCTTAGTTGTTAGTTATTGACAAAGAGATGATTTCTAAGTCAAAATTCATTTGGAGCCCTATTTTAGAAGCAGGTTATAGCAACTAAAAATACTACCATCAATAAGATGGCATGCTTGTGCTTGAGCAATAGTATAAGATGCCTTTAAAATATTTCTTATCCAGTCAAAATTATTTCAATGACTTTATATCTTGAGCAAAACAAGTTATATGCGTAACCCATGTGCAGTTAAAATTAACACGTACACATGTAGTATCAGTCTTTATTCGCAAAAACATATAGTAGAAATAATAAATTATATGGTAAACAAGTGGAACATTCTAGAAAACTAATATTTTACCATGCTAATTAAAAATAAATCTAACAACGAATCCAACACAAGTACATTATCCGCTAGTTAGAAACAAAAACATATTATACGCTTTGTTTTGAACTATTAAAATTTATATAAATCAATCCTATCTTAAATAATGAGAAAATATCATGAAAAAAAATTAAATACTTTCAGGAGAGAAATATGGGTTACAATGGAATTAGTATATCTGAGGAAATAATCTCCCCAAATCGAAGGATGGAAATTTGCTGATCGACGATCGACAGCCTTCGGAATGGCCATGCATCCGTCAACTCTCGAAGTTGGAACTCCTGAAGTAGTCATCTTCGCGATTTCATTTTCCCAGGAAAAGCTTTATAGCCTATGAAATGACTGCTTTATGCTGTTGTGCTTGTGGATGGAATTGATGTTGCTACCTCCCTTACATAGAGAAAATTCTTGCATGAGGAGGATGCTGGGATTTCTCGGAAGCTAGTCAAATTCTTAAAAAAATTGGGAAATTTGACTACCATCAAAAGTTTATACACTTAAATCGATACTTTCAACTCTTTATATATATACCTAAACCTTTATATCTATCAGGTAATATTAAACTTTTAATAAGTTGTAAAGTATACAAGTGTTACTAAAGTTATTGTGATTGAGTGGTGTAAACATTAGTTTTCTGATGAGATAGTCTAAATTCAAATTCTCTCTCACTAAAGTTTTAATATGATTTATTTGGTTAAAATAGAATATATATATATATATATATATGTCTATTCTATAATACATGTAAAAAGGAACATTAGTAGTGCTCAAATAAAAAAAAATTGAGGATTAAGTTTATGGGATATCATCAAATATAATTTATCTAAATATCATTTATTTTGAATGCTAACAGCAGAGATTTTATTTTCCATTAACATAGTTACCATTTATCGTTCTCTTAACTAGAATGGAGTAGAACTGAGCTTCTTTCTATTATATGATATGTCTAGTTAGCTAGTCAAAATTATTATGTTGAAGATCATTTTGAAAATTGTGCCTTCGGTGCAATTAAATATAGTGGATTGCTTTCTTGGACTAGTTGGTTCAGAATTATTAGAGAACCAAGCCAAATTCAAGATGTTTTATGGAGGTTTGATTTTTTAGGTTTAGGATTAGTGAACTAATTTTTTTATTATCCACTTTATTCAATTGTCTCATACAAAAGATAGACTCATAAAAGATCCTATGAGTTCTTTAGGCATTATGCATGACATCATATGTAGTGTTTGAAGTATCAACAAGTTTTATACAAACATCATTTTTCTATCAAAATTGCTCTACAGAAAATCAAATATTAAAATTGCTCAAAAATAAGTTAAAACCATATTAAAAACATCAAATGTGATCAATCATATATATACTTTGAGAATTTAAACTTACCTATGCATCTCTCCTCACATCCCTTTATGTATCACCAAATCAAAACTACACTCACCACACGCAAGTAAACAACTATAATAATCTCCCAAACAAATTATAAATAAATGAAATATTGGAAAAATATTAAATTAGTCATTTAGATTTGTTCCTTTGTTTTTTCCTATTGGCATACTAAACCTTTTAACTTTTCAATTTAAAATTAGTTATTGCACATGATTTGAAAAAGAATCGTCATCAAGTTGATTAATAATTATTTTAAAGTTTTCCAGCAAAAGAAAAAATTATCTACCTTTCATTGTTTTATATTTGAATGATTCAAATTGAGAAATTGAGAAAATTTTCATGATTGTATTTATACTTTTCCTAACAAAAAAAAGAGTTACGATACTCTAGAATAAATTAATTACATATGAAAAATGACTCGATTTCATCCTGTATTTTAACATTGTTAAACATCTAAGTATACTTTCAATTTTCAGGCATACGATAATGAAATAATTTAATATATCTCAATCTCAGTAGCAGGCCCTACATAACGACATTTCGAAGAAGTGGGGGTGGGGTAGGGTTGGGTTTGTGGGTGAAACTTGTGAAATGTGATTCACGCCTATTAATAATTCAATGCTAAATGATTGGATCACAATAGTGGCAATTGCCGATATGTCATTTATTCTAATAAGATATGTGTGGTCTTTTAACTGTTAATGGTCCGTATGCAAAATGATGTTTTAAATTTTGATCATTTCTATTTACAAATTTATTTTCAATTTCAATAAATACTCTAATTAATTATAAAATTATAAGTAAAAAGAATGATATCATAATAATATTATAAAGCACTTAAAACATCTGAATAATTCCAATTATTAATCAATATTGTCAAACCCGAGTTAATTCCTATAGTCCAATCTAGTTCGTAACCCAACCATAAAATTGGTTTGGTCCAACATTAGTTTATCCCCTTGTTAAATTGAGTTCATCTCCTTAATCCTTTCAAATATCTTCTTAATCTTTAAGGATTGGGGTTTAACCTACCGGGTACAAGAATAGAGGTCGTTAACCTAGAGAATCCTAGTAGAAACGTGTTGAAGATTGTCTTAACATTTCTCTCTTAGAAACCTAAGATAATATTCCAATCAAAGACTTACCCATGATGCGTAATATAATGTTATTTTTTTTATTTAGCGCATATTGACATTTAATGCACGTTAAATTATTATAGTTGATGAATCAAGAGAAAAATATGTATGGTGATCATGGACGTAGAGTTGAAGGATTATTTAGAATATTACTTCCACACTTAAGCTTATTCTTTTATTTTTGTCTAATTATACCAAATTTATCACATTTTATAAGATACTAGCAGCCAATGCATTTGCGTTACGTATGCAAAAAATACAAAATAAGGAGAGAGAAAGAGAGAGAGAGGAATGTGAGTGTAGTTAATAGGAGAATGTGGAAAAGTTAGAGAGTAAAAAAGTAGGAGAGAGAAAATACAAAGTAAGTAGAAAAATGAAGAGAGAGAAAAATGAGGAAGTGCATATATTTATTAATTAATTATAATTTTAAAAATGAAGAGTTGATGAAGTGATCCATTAGTGAAGATGCCCATCTAAGCCATTGATCATCAACACAATTGACAAACAACACCAATAGCCAATCTAACAACTCAAAAGCCGAGTAGCCATCTACATTGAATTCAACCAACTCACAATTAAATATCTAAAAGTCTAAAACAAGAGTGAAATAATAATCACTCAATCTCCACATAAAATGTCATAAATGAATTGACTTTCATGAGTAAAAGAACCTAGAACTCAAAATAATACTAAAATAAAAGATGTAGATTCTCACAGGTCCAACAAGTAACAACCTAATGAACATCAACTACAGGAGTCACAAACGACTCTAAGCAATTAACATAGTCTCTAGATATGTACGAGAATCAATAACAAAAAGTCATTCAATAGTTCACTCTTAGTATCTAAGTAGGACATTCCTACTCTATTATCATAATAATAGTCACCCTTCTCATCATAGGAAATATAATTATAACTCATGTCACCCATATAATAGTCACCATAGTCTTCATACTTGAACCTGCAACTGAAAACAACAAGTTTTGAAGGGTAAGCTAATGTCTAGTACAAGATACCACACACATGTGTATAAACATATAGTTAACAAGCAAATGCACACACCAATGATCATAGTAAATGCAACAACCATTTTTAGTCTACATTAATTAAGTCCACAAGCAACACGTTCTCAAAGTCTTGAGACTTAGGTTACTCATAACCCCTACAAACAAGCAACATAAATGCTATATAGATATTGGTGTTGGGTCTTCCCCAACACCTAAGTAATCGATAACTAACTTAAATCTATTTGGGTCCCTTTAGTACAGGACTTCACTAAGGATAACGTCACACAAAAATCATCGGTGCCTTACCAACACCATTTTGCCCTAACAATGGGTAGTCAAAGCCAAATACAAGCAGCATACTTTATTAAAGTTTGAGTTTAGTTAAGTCTAATTTAAAATTCTATCCTAGCATACACAACTAAACAACCATGTATCCCATATCTGAAATGGATGACTCACTAAAACCAGTCTCAAACTCCTCACATCTTATTAAAAGGTACACATAATAAGGCTCTATGCGACATTCAAAACTCATAAGCAAACTTTCTTAAACCTTGACTTTGGTTAGGCTACTTACTCTACTAACCACAAGAAACTTAAAGGAAGAGTTTTAAGAAAGTGTTTGATTTCTTTGGGAAACATGTTTGAAATTAGGTTATGATGCTTAAGATGCTTAAAGTAGGTTTAGGGCATAAAATACGCTTTAAAGATTAGGTTTGAATGTAAGGAAATTTTGTAAAGAAAAAGAAAAGGAATTTAACCAACCTATTGAGTAAGAACAGCCAAATGATTCACTTTAGACCAACCAAACAATTCATACTACCATTTTATGGTCAAGATAACCAGCCCTATAGTTTAATTAGAACCAGCCAACTGGTTCAAACAGATTCTGCAATTTTGCAGAATTTGTTTCATGAACCCTTACAAAACTTTCACTCGTTCTTCAAGCACTACATCAAACTTCAATCCACTAACTTAACTGAACTTTTCATCATCAAAATCCCCTTTTTTTAAAGTCTAACTACATCAATCTTTAACTAACAATTTATACAACACACCCTAAAATCACTCCAACAATACGATCAATAAATACAACCTTTAACAAGAATGAATCTTAAGATAAATTAAAGGTTTACGAGCAACTTGCGTGTTGTTCCTAGTATGAAAATACTCCAACCTACAATTCCCACTCCCTAACCTTTGTAAAATCAAATTTCCTTAAGTTTTTCTCACCAATTCTAAAGAAAAACAAAATTTCCATGAAGTGTACGTTATAACTTACCTATATTGCAATTTCTTGTAAAATCTTGGGCTTTGCTTCACTTGAAATGTGCAAAACCCCTTGAATCCAAACCCTTAGTTATCCTTAAGATGTTCTTTATGGGTTTTCTATTTCTACTAGAGGAAAGAAAGAAACATAAAGAGAGATAGGGTAGTGTAGTGTGATAAAAAGAAATGTAGTAGGAAGGGAAGGGGTTTGAACATTTCCTTTGGACAACTTTGCCCCTACTACCAAGCTTATAATTTATAAGTCCTTTTTATTTTATTTAATTCCTTTTATTTATTTATTTATTTATGACTTCTAGTTTTACAGTTTTTTCCCCCTCAACAAAGCTTTCATCCTCAAAAGTTTACATACCTAAATCTTAGAACAACTCGAGATGCTTTCTCTTGATTTCTTCCTTAAGCTCCTAAGTAGTGTCTCTTTCTGATTAGTTCAACCACTACACCTTGATATAAGGGATAGATCTTCTTCTTAGCTTTTGTACCTTAGTGTCGACTATCTTTACAAGCCATTCAATTACCGACATATCTAGCTCTGGCTCTATCAAATCCAAATCAACTATCTATACAAGCGACTTTACTTCATGATCTGGATTGGGCTTCTTATACATGAGGCTCTACTTCATACGGCTCTATCAAATCTAAATCAACTATCTATACATGTAGCTCTACTTCATGATTTGGACTGGGCTTTTTACACTTCCTCAGCATAGATATATGAAATGCATTGTATACACCCTCTAGTTGCAGCGTACAATGAAATTAGAGGATGTGTTATGGCAATGTGTTGCAAGCATATAATTTGTAACATTTCCAAAAGTCTCCTCACCCTCTACACCCATTTCAATATGTTCTACATCAAAATCATTTGGAGTTGGATCTAAAAAATCCTAATCTACTTTTTCCTCAAGTGCATATTTATTATCATGGAAGGAATCGTATACTAAATTGGATCATTTTCATGATACTCTAATGAATCTATTATCATATGTTGCCCTTGTGTTGTTTAGGCAAGGCACATGATTCATAATCTTAGTATACTGTTCTTAATTGTAATCTACCCTAAGAGCTTTAGCCATTTTAACAATGTTTTCAACATCATCATTATCCTTAATACCTATCAATGTATATGATACATCACCTAGATAATAATGAGGGTCCTTATATAATATCTTAATACAAACTACAATAGGATAGATTCTGAAGCTCCTGTACATCCTATACAAAAATTTATTATAGTTGGCATGACATCATTTTTCATTTTCAACTTCTTAATTGGATCTGATCATAATGTAAGTCCTCATTTCCATTCACAATGTTTCAAGCACATATATAACTTTCACAAATCCAAATACTTTTAACCCATTTAATATAGGATAAAGCCAATATGAGTGCCTAAACTTTTATATTTTTTTTTATTTTAATACCTAAATTTTAAACTTATTTATTTTAATACCCTAACTTTTTAAATGAGATAAATTAGTATCTCTATTATAACGGTTGCTATTATAAAATGATAAAATAATAATATAAGTACATCAACTTTCATTTTATTTTCCTTTTATTACTCAAATTTTATTTTTTATTTCATTTTGGTACTTTAACTTTGTTAAGTGAAACAAATAAATATTCATTATAACGACAGTTATAACAGAAATACTAATTTATCTCATTTGAAAAGTTGAGGTACTAAAATGAATAAATTTAAAGTTTAAGTATTAAAATAAAAAAATATGAAAGTCTAAGTACTTTTAATGGCCTTATCCCTATTTAATATAATGTGTAACCAATTAGTCCAAGCAAAGAATAATTAATAATAAAATTTCTTACTTAATTGTATCTCCTTTAAAAGCATAAAAGATTGGTCATTTTCTTGGTCTTATAAGATTTTAACGGGAACTTCCACAAATAGTTTGAGTGAAAAAAAAAATTAACTAAAGAACACAACAACTTTTATTCATGGGAAACTACCACATTCCATGTCTAACTAAAGAAACACCAATGCTCAATGTCAAACTTAACTACAAATAAACACTAACATCCATTTAAAGGGGAAAAAAAAAAGCAAATTATTAGTTTCAATAAATTAGGGTTTATTAATGATTATAGATGGAAAGAAATTACTAGTGTTAGATGATAAAAATTCAACTTTACGAGGCAATGTAAGTGAAGTTTAATTGAGCACAAGGTTGTCAAACTAGAGATTATAGTAGAATCTCTCTACTTAGAATCGTAAGAAAGTTAGTAGAATCAGAACGTGAAATTGAAATGTAAAAATATAAGTTTTTATAATCTATGTAAAATAACTTAAAAAAATTATCGATATGCTTACAGCAATTATTCAAAATTTGAATATATGATGGAAATAAAGAAATAAAGAAATTAAGATCTTTTTTATAAAAAAAATCTTAATAATATATAATTTAACTGTACGAAAGAAAAACAAATAAAGTGAAAACTAAATTTTTTTCATTTTTTTAAATAATGAATTAAAGAGAATCAAATATTTCAATTTATTTTAAATTATTAATGGTATAAACAAAAGTATATAATTTTCCTTATAATCTTTACTATTGGAGTGAAACCTAGATGGTGGCTATGAACATAAAATAAAGGATTAAGAGGAAAAGAAAGAGAGAAAAAAAAAATTAGAATAAGATAGGAAAGATTATGTAAAGTCCTAATAGTTGATGGCTTATAAAAGTTTAGTTGTATTTTCTTATTTTTTAGCTCATTCAACTCAGATATATAGAATTAGTAAACTCGATTAAAAACGTGAATTTCTACTTGAAAATGATTTTATATACAAATTAACTTGAAAGACTCTTTTAAAATCATAAACCCATAGAATGGTATGGATAAAATTGCGCTTTTGATACTTATGATTAAGGAAATTAAGAGATTTTGCTATTGATGCTTACTAATGTGAGACATTAAACGGTGAGCATTTACATAGGGTTTCAATACAAACTAATATGGACTTAAAGGTGTGTACATTATGATTATGTTCGATTCTCATCCTCAATAGTTAATTTATTGCATTAATTATGATTGGCTACTCTATTCGTAATATTAGACTAATAAGTATGGAAATTATTGGGAGGTATTGTGAACTTACAAAACTTATTTCTAATATTAGACTCATAAGAAGTGCAACATTATATATATATATATAGGTGAACAATTTTAAAAAATTAACATTCTCAATCAATATTTATTATATTAAAGAAAAAATCTTTTGTTAACTATGAACAACTAACAATTTGATACCTATACCTTTAATCATTAAATATATTCACATGACAATTACCAAAAGAAATTAAACTTATTTCATAAAATTCTCAACCACTACATCCAATTATAAAGTTATAATTTTCTATCACACTTATTTCTATATTGGCATTTTATTTATTCATTATTTTTTTAATTATCCAACATTGCTATTGTTTAAAAAATTTATTACACTTTTTATTTGACTAACATTTATAAGCACTTTATTTTTTGAAATATTTATTATAGTTTTCATTTTACTAACATATATTATCGGTATTATAAGTCCAAGCTTTTCTTTCTTTCTTTCTTTTTTTTTTTTTTTGACTTTTGCATACACGGTGCATGTGTATCATACACTGATTAGAAACAAAAATCGTAATATACACTTTGTTTTGAACTATTAAAACTTATATAAACCAAACCTATCCTAACTAACAAGAAAATATCATGAAAAAAAATTAAATACTTTCAGCAAAATGGAACTATATATAGAATAAGGCTTACAATAGAATTAGTATATCTAAGGAAATAATCTCTCCAAATTGAGGGATGAAAATTTGCTGATTGACGATTGACAGTGTTTGGAATGGCCGTGCATCCGTCAACCGTCGATGTTGGAACTCCAGAAGTAGTCATCTTCACGATTTCAATTTCCGAGGAAATGCTTTATAGCCTATGAAATGGAATTGGTGTTGCTACTTCCCCAATATAGAGAAAATTCTTGCATGAAGAGGATGCTGGGATTTCCCGGAAGCTAGTCAAATTCTTAAAATATATTGGGAAATTTGACTACCCAAAAGCTTATCAACTTTAATCGATACTTCCAACCTTTTTTTTTTTTTCCTAATATATATAAATATACACACCTATATCACTATATCTATCGGGTAATATTAAACTTTTAATAAGTTGTTAAGTATACAAGTGTTGTTAAAACTGTTGTAGTCAAATAATATAAATATTGATTTTTCAATGAGACATACTAAATTCAAATTTTACTTCACTAAAGTTATAATATGATCTAATTGTTCAAAAAAGAATATATATATATATTTATATATATACGTCTATTCTATAATACATATAAAAGGGATGTTAGTAGTACTCCAATAAAAAAGAACAAGAAGAAGAAGAAGAGGAGGATTAAGTTAATGGGATATGATCAAATATAATTGATCAAAATATCATTTATTTTGAATGATACCAGTAAAAACTTTATTGTCCATTAACATAGTTACCATTTATTTTTTCTATTATCTAGAATAGGGTAGAACGGAGCTTCTTTCTATTATATGGCATATCAAGCTAGTAGGCCAAAATAATTACGTAAAAGACCATTTTGGAAATTGTGCCTATGATGCAATTAAATATAATGGATCACTTTCTTAGACTAGTAGGTTCTGAATTATTAGAGAACCAAGCCAAATTCAAAATGTTTTGTGAAGGTTTAGCTTTTTAGGTTTAGGATTAATGAACCAATTTTTTTTTACTATCTATTTTATTCGGTTGTCTCTGCACTAAAGATAGACTCATAAGAGCACTTCAAAAATTGTGCCTACATGCAATTAAATATAGTAGATGGCTTTCTTGGACAAGTAGGTTTAGAATTATCAGGAATAGGCCAAATTTAAGATGTTTTATGGAGATTTGGCTTTATAGGTATAGGATTGCTAAACCAATTTTTTCTACTCTTGGCTTTATCTGATTGTCTTTGCATAAAATATAGACTCATAAAACGTTTGATGAGTTCTTTAGGCATTATGCATGGCCTCATCTGCAGTGTTTGAAGTACCACCAAGTTTTGCACAAACATTATTTTTCTTTTGAAATTGCTATACGGAAAATCAAACATTGAAATTGCTATAGAACAAGTTAAAACCATATTAAAACATCAAATGCGATCAATCATATGTAGTTCAAGAATCTGAACTTCCCATGCATCGCTCGTTACATCCCTTCATGTATCACCAAATCAAAATTATGCTCACTTCACATAAGTAAACAACTACAATAATCCCCAAACAAATTATAAATAAAAGAAATATTGGAAAAATATTAAATTAGTCATTTAGATTTGGTCCTTTTTTTCCCCCTATTTGCATACTAAACCTTTTAACTTTCCAATTCAAACCATCTTGCTATTGCACGTGATGTGAAAAAGAACCTTCATCAAGTTGATTAATAATTGTTTAAAGTTTTCCAGCAAAAGAAAGAATTATCTACCGTTCATTATTTTATATTTGAATGACTCAAATTAGAAATGTAGAAAATTTTCGAGATCGTATTTATACTTTTCCTAACAAAAAAGGAATTATGATACTCTAGAATAAATTAATTACATATAAAAAATGATTCGATTTCATCCTATGTTTTAACATTGCTAAACATCAAGTATACTTTGAATTTTTAGCCATACGATAATGAAATAATTTAATGCATCGTAATATCAGTCGGCAGCCCTAGGTAACGACACTCCAAAGAAAGGAAGAAAGAAAAGAAAAAAAAAAAAACACGTGTGAAATGTGAATCAAGCCTATTAATAATTCAATGCTAAAGTAGCAATTGCCGATATGTTATTTATTTTAATAAGATATACGTCGTCTTTTAATGGTCCGAATGCAAAATGATCTTTTGAATTTGAATGATTTCTTCTAACAAAAAAAAAAAAAAAAGAATTTGGATGAATTCTATTTACAATTTTCTTTCAATTTTAATTATTTTTCCCTTCTTATAAGTGCTCTAATTAATTATTAATTTTTTTTAAAAAAGATGATATCATGATAATATTATAAAGTAGTTAAAACATTTGAATAATTTGAATAATTAATCAATATTGTCAAATTCCAGCTAATTCGTGTAGTCCAACTCAATTTGATCTGACTAAACCATAAAATTGGTTCGATTCAATGTTGTTCAACCCTTTATCAAACTCGGCTCATTTCTTTAATTCTTCACATTTTCAAATGTTCCGATCAACTATCTAGATCAATTCAGATAAAAATGTAGTCAATGTTTACTAATGTAATAGTCCATGACTAGCAAAGAAGCTATTTGTCTTTGAGGATTGGGGTTTAACCTATATGGTACAAGAATAAAGGTCCTTAACCTATACATTTCTCTCTTGAATACTATAGACATCTAATTTTTTCCCCTCTGTAGTCTTAATTTTTTATTTTTACAGAAAGGGTCCTAATTCAAAAATAAAAATAACAAAAAAATTAATAATAGATAAAAATAATAAAAAATTAACAAATGATGAAAATACCAAAAAAATAAGAAAAGAAAAAATTATTATAAAGAGTTTTGTAGATTTTTAGGAAATAAATTATTTTAGAGTCATTAGTTTTAGTTTTAGTTTAGTTAAAAAAATTTTATTTTAGGAAATCGAATAGTTTAAGTATAGTTTAATTGTATTAGATGTCAAATCACAAGCCAATGGTCTAATGGATAAATATCTGAGTATTTTGGTTGGATTTAATTTAAAGCCATGGGTTCAAGTCTCGGTAGGCATCTATGTCTTTATGTTTTTATCTTTACAGAATCGAGATGAAAATGGGATTCATATCTAATTAAATCATATCAATTTAGTTAAATCGGATTTGAATTCATTTGAATCTAGTTTAATTACTGAATCAGATATGATAGATATGATTTTGAGTTATAGGATTTGGACCCTATAAACAACACACATGTCCAGAAAAGAAAAAAAAAAAAAAAGGGGGACCGACAGACAGTAGGAATTCAGATCACAAAACAACACAGCGACTAAAACATAATCCGGTGAACTCTATTGTCATAATTCGACGAACACTGCAGAGTCAACGAACCTTGCTACTGTTCAGCAGGAGCTTCATGTTGCAACAACTAGACCCTCGACGATCTTCACTCCACTATCTAACAGACCGAAACACGCATGAACACTGCCGCATAACCCAGATACCGATCATCTCTATCCCCCTTGTCCAGTCAATACATATACTTTCGATCAGCCACACGCTACAGTCGGCATGTCACTCCGCCGTCCATCAACACAATTGTCTTCTGCACCATCAACAGTCTGGACAGCAGCAAGGCGGACCACTGCACTCCATCGACTACACCGATCAGCACACTCTGTCGACCAGTGGATGAACGATGACCACGACAGCTCCTTGACCAAACGTCCGATAGCAACGATTCTATGCTCTAATCGAAAGACAATCTCCTACACTTGACCAAGCTCCATCATTGACGTACTCAACAGCAGATCATGAAGCTAGAACACGATCCAAGCTCTTTACACCACGCCATTCAATTCGTTACACATAAGCCACTGCGTAAGCCAACGACAGCAGCTATACTGCTATCTCTACTATTTGAATTTCATTGAATCGTTGCCTGATCCCGCACATAGCCATGCTTGAATTTGCTTCACCGAGCACAGCCACTGTTGATCACTGCTGTATGAAAACAGTTTAGTAATAACAGTAACCATATGACCAGCGTCTACACCTCCGATCAGCACTGACCATTACGCCTTCACCGCGAACGGCCACGCGAGTGCCCCATGTCCTTCATCACTATAGCACGTCCCTTGATCCTTCAATAACAATCAGGTTCGATTCAATCTCGTTTTGTTTATTATTTATTATATCATGTTATGTTATTATATGATGTATATATATAGGATAATATATGTTTAGTATTACTTTCCTAATATTACGTAGATGAGATAAACGTTTAAATAAATGGTCATTTAATAGTAGTCATTTAAATAGGGATGTGAATATTAGTTTAGGAATCGTTAAAAAATAGTTCTTGTTATATATAGATCTGTATATTTTAATAGTCAAATATAATATAATGTGTGAATGTGTTGATATAAGGCTTTTAAGATTAGTTTTCACGTAAATGAATCATATGGAATTATTTTATTTTAGTAGTTCGTTATACATTAGTTTAGTTTAGCATTAGGTTATTTCAGGATTTCTCATTTAGAAAAGTTATTCTCTTTTTTGGAAAAAAATAATAATTAACCTATTTCAAGAATTAGGACGTTTTAGAGTATTTTTCATAAAACAAAAACACATACGAGTTAGGACCCCTTTTGGATTTTTTTAAATAAACCAAATAAATTGATAATAACACAAACTCGGTCGGTTTTCCAAAATTAAAATAAACCAACACATTAAAGTTTTTTGGAAAGAACTACGATTGTCTGATCCCAGCTAGCGGGTAAGTAGGCACTTTCGGAGCAACGATAAAATATGTAAAAACTTAGGTTCCTTTTTTTTTCTCTCTTTTGATTTTTATTTATTTATTTTTTAAATATTATAAGTAGAAGAATAATCCTAATTTCGATAAATAAATAGTGGTACCCGTTAAGGGTTTAATAGGTTAGCTCCTGAACTTGGAACCCTCTGGTTCTTTATTTAAAATTGAAATCAAAGATCGGTAGTCAAATCGTAATCAATCCACCCAATTGGTTAAGGTTTTTTTCTTTTCCCGACTTCGGTCGGGTGGTGACTCCAAAAATTATTTTCAATAAAAAACCAAAATTTCTCAATTTTTTTAGTCGAAGATTAATATTAAATGAGTTAGGGTTTAGTATTAATTAGAAAATGAGAAATTAATTTTTAAATAAAAGAAATCAAAAAATCAGGCTCAACAATTTAGCGACTCCACTAGGGATTGCTAGAGGGCTAGCCACTAGAAGTTGCTAAAAATAGGATTATTTTTCAAAAAAATGAAATAATAAAAAACTTAGGTATGTTATTTTATGTATTTGTTTATTTTATTTATTTGTTTTTTACTAACATTTTTTTTTTATTGTTGTGGTAGTTTATTTAAAGGGGAATTTTAGGAGGTTTTACTTTTATTTTTCTTTCTACATCATAAATGCATGGTAGACACTGTTAGAACTAGGTTGTCTTAAGACCTTAGGAAGGGATCATTGTGTAAGCTTCGGATGTTGTGAGATAACCACCTTCCAGGGGCCGATCAGGCTACCCCACCCAAGTTCAGATGCGACCATAGAATCGTTGCTTTGAAAAACATAGTGATTGCAGAACTTGAGAACCTTTAGAACCCACCCTTTGCATTATATGAAAAATTTTCTTTAAAAAAAAATTACAAGAACCTATGATGTGGTAAACCTAAGTAGATAAAGGCAGTTGTGAAGTTGTAGTTGTAATATTTCCTTGTAAAAATTTTATGTAGAGTTTAGAATACGTTGTAATTGTAACTTTAATTTTGATTTTGATTAGTCATGGCTGGATCAAGTCAAGGGCCTTTTGAAGACATTCATGTCCACATACCGCATTGGCTACAGAAACTGCTTCAAACGTGGTTTTAGCTCTTCAGCCTAGATAAATAGGAGTTTATTAAGAATAAGATTGGGCCCATCCTCTCCTTATAGAAGATCCCCGTGAACATCACTCTAGTGCGGGCCTTAGTCCACCTATGGGAGCTCGAATCCACCAGTTTTTGTATGGGCCTACATCAGCTAAGCCTAACTTTAGAAGAATACTCCCAATTGTTGTGAGCTCCTACAATCACTGATGATATCTATGTCCCAGACTTAGAAGCTGCAACACCAAAGATCTTTAGCAAGTTGCTGGGAATCAGAAAAATCGAAATAAACTGGGTTCTAAATCAAGGAAAGACCATTTGATTAGAGGATGTCATGGACTGGTTTTCTACTGAATTGAAGCATAGAGAAAAACGTGAGGTTTTTTATGCAAATTTAGAAGCATGGCACCAGTATCGGGTTAATGCTTTTATACTAGTGGTCTTCAATACTATCCTGTTCCCTGATGAAAGACGTCGGGTCCATTTTAGAATTGCAGAACTCGTAACCCAACTCCTTGAAGAGAAATCATATGTCCCGACCCTTCTGGCCAAGCAGATCCAGTCACTAAACCATCTCAAGAAAAAGAAACGAGGAGATCTGAAAACTAATATGGTCCTACTGGTGGTCTGGTTCGTTAGCTACATGAGAAGTTACTAACTTAATTTCAATCGGGCTAAGTTTACTCAGTAATATGATCTCATAAAATATTTTGGAGAAAGAATCGAGCTGCCAGAAAGTATAGCTAACCGCTACTGGGTCCAATACTTTCAGAGTATGAAAACGGAAGAGTTGTTGACACCCAGGTGGTTTGCAAGCAAGGAAATAATAAGAGTATGTAAAGACTTCAAGGCGGTCCCTCTGATTGGCTTCAACCTCTACACCACATATGTCCTAGCCAATGGACTCATTGAGGACATGATCCCCAGACCATCATTAGAAGCTGTCTCGTTGGACTTCCTTAACCCCGGCATGACAATGGCTGATAAAGTAACCAAGCTTTAGAGTATTCGAGCTCTTTGGTGCACAAGAAAGACCACCCCTACCACTAAAGGGATAACAGTCAGGAGCCAGACAACCAAAGGATTTCTTTATCACCAACTAAAAGGGCTAAAAGATATGGAAGACAACAAAGAGAAGGGAGAAGTTCAAGCTAAACCCGAAAGGATGAGTGAAAGAGAGCAGGAGTTGGAAAGCCGTTGCAAGGAGTATCATCAGAAGATAAAGGCATTGGAAGCATAATTGAAGAGGACCAAGGGTAAAGAAGAGCAGGCTCCCATGATCCGAAAGAAGAGAAAGACGCAGGATAAGCCTACTAGCCACTAGGAGATTAAATTTTAGATTTTAGGTTTTTTATGTTTTCATTAGAATTCATTTTTATGAACAGAATAAGAGGTGTAAAGCTTCACAATTGCAAAAATTAATAAAAGTTAGTTAGGTTTTGCCACATCAGAAGTTCTCCCCAATTCTTGATTTTTCATTGCACTCGTGTAACATGCATCTTGTGTTTATACGATTAACAACCCTTTTTTAGGAAAATGTAATATGTACTAACCCTTTGTTGAGTTGTTCAATAACAATCAGGAAAAATTTCAAGATAGCTCCTAAACGTCAAGTCTTTCAGAGAAGTCCGATTAGAACACGTTCCCAGACTAGGATGGCCACCACTCAAGAAAATGATGGAGACCCTAAGATCAATGATCCCTCCGAGTTGAGGTTTCATTCCATAAAAAGGGCTATGAAGAAGATGGTAGAACAAATGAGTTTCCTAGCAGATAGCATTGCCTTACTGCGAGCTACAGCACCGGCTAATGAAGAAAGTGCCAAAACCCATTATGGGAAGAATACACAAACTCCTGAAGCAGAGCACGGTTATCAAAGACCTATTTGAGTTAGAAGGAGTTTACCCGAAAGAAACCCAACCTTCAAACTTGATACGTATGCGGCCCCGAGACCTGTCGACCATGGGCCAAGTACGGACAGCTTGAAAGAACTGGAAAAGAAATTGACACAATAGATTACTAGGAAGATGAAGGCATTTGTAGGGTGTGATGGATGTGAACAGGCGGCGATTACAGAGTTTTCCACGTATGACATGGGATCATACCCTGAGAAGTTTAAGGTACTAGAATTTGAAAAGTATAACGGGACGGGTTGCCCTAAGCTCCACACCAGGTTGTATGTCAGGACGATGGGTAAATATGTTCAATACGATCCACTTATGGTACAGACATTTCAAGATAGTCTGACCGGACCGGCCTTGACTTGGTATGCCCAGCTTGATTTGAATCAGATAAATACATGGGAGAAACTTGCTTGAGCATTTTATGAACAATATAAATTTAATGTAGAAGTAGCCCCGACTATGATGGACTTAGTTGCCCTACGGAAGAAGAATAATGAATCGTTCAAAGAATACGCTCAAAGATGGAGGTCCTTAGCTGCAAGAATCTCTACTCCAATGATTGAGAAAGAGCTCACATCGGCTTTCATTAACACCTTGGAGAGGCCTTATTTCTCTTATCTCATCGAGTAGGCCTCATCCAGTTTTGCTGAAGTAGTAGCGGCCGGGTGTAGGATTGAAAGTGTCGTCTCTTCCGATAAGCTGCAAGACCCGACAGATAGAAGACCACCAGTGTCATCATCTGATCCTAGACCAACTGCCAGCAAGCCTAAAGAATCTACGGTTGGTATGGTAAATTCAAATGCCAGACCAAATGCTCAAGTCGCTTTTAGGGCGAATCCACCTCCCGTTCAGCAATAGTATAGAGACCAGTTTCAAACTAACAGGACTTATAGACAATTTACCAAAATACCAGTCCCTTTGAGTCAAGTCTTCGAGAAGTTGTGAAGGGATAATTTGATACGGTACGAACATCCTAGCGATTGATATCGACCAAGAATCTTTGACCCTATAGTAAAGTATGAATACCACTGTGGACAAGTGAGGCATTCGACTGATGCATGCTGGAGACTGAGGAACAAGATTCAGGACTTGATAGATGAAGGGATGGTGCAGTTGGATTTTGTGGAAGCCCCGGTTCCTATTGTTAACAATAATCCCTTACCTAACCATAGGCCAATGATTGGTATGATTTTTTATGATTGTACTGTCAACGTCATTGATCTAGATAAGAAGCCTAAGGTTTTTGAGTTCTATACTGGCAACTAGACTCCAAAAGTGAAGAGGTACACATTCCACGTACCGTTGCCACCAGAAAATTATAAGGCTGCTCCATTTAACTATCACTTGGTAAATCAGGAGAAACCAGGTCCTCTGGTAGGGGGCATTACTCGATCGAGAAATATTTACCACCCAAGAGAGGAGCATGGGAGGAAGGTCACATTGGGAGAATCAAATGATAAGACGGCGGCCGAACGCATTGAGGGACTATCGGCCTTTACCAAAATGATCAAGTCGAGTGAGTATAAGATCATGGATCAACTCAGTAAGACTCCTGCACAAATATCATTGATGGGCCTGTTAATCGCATCTAAAGCACACAAGGAGGCTTTGTTTTTCACTTTAAATGAGGTGAAGGTCCCTCGGGAAATTCCAACTGAGAAGATGGGACTAGTTACTAATTCGATCCTCGCAATAGATCAAATTTCATTTTCAGCTGAAGAATTAGGCGAGGAAGGGAACAAACATACAAAGCCACTCTTTATCATGGTAAGGAGTAACAACATAATTGTCACTAGGGTGCTCATTGACAACGGATCGTCACTGAACGTCTGCCCACTCGCCACCTTGGATTTGCTAGGCATCGACACATCTGCAATTAAGCCTTCTTCCATAACAGTCAGGGCCTTTGATGGTTCCAAAAGAGAGATTATAGCGGAGATTGATTTATCCGTGAGTATTGGCCCTCAGCACTTTACTATTCGATTCCAAGTCATGGACATTCCAAGATCTTTCATTCTGCTCTTAGGAAGACCTTAGATTCATGCAGCAGGGGCCATACCCTTAAGCTTGCACAAAAAATTAAAGTTTATCTCCAATGGCCAGGTGATTACAATTCTGAGAGATCAAGATTATGAAATCTATAAGGAGATGACTATACCCTACATAGGAAGTGAGGGATAAGAAGAGCTGGGTTTACAAATGTTTGAAGAAGTGAACATGATTATCAGTCCCGACAGAGAGGATGATAGAAGAAAGGGATTCAAGAAAGGCTAGATCGGTACTTACGGCCTTAGTTACAATCCTACCCCGGCGGAAGAATTCCAGAAGAAACAAGCGAGAGGCAAGAGAGGTAACAGATTATACTATGCCTCAATGACCTATCTACCGCTAGCTGAGACATTCAGACGAGAAGAGACTCAAGCCTGAGAATTTGACAAAGAAGGATCAACAAACTCGCCACCCAAGTTCTAGCATCATTTGAACAACTGGTTCTCCATCCCGGTAAATAGCAACAGGTCTTCCCTAGGGTAAAGGGGTGACCCGTAGTTAGTATTTTCTGAATTTTTATTTTAAATAGTCATTGTTTCAAATGTATCATCGAACCTCTCATTCAAAATTAGTTAGGCCTTTATCTTATTTGAAACCCATAGTTAATATTTTCTGAATTTTTATTTTAAATAGTCATTGTTTCAAATGTATCATCGAACCTCTCATTCAAAATTAGTTAGGCCTTTATCTTATTTGAAACCCACTTCCATTTATTCAATGAAATCTTAGTTCATTTCTATGTTGCTCTTCAGTTCTCTTTTGTTTACATACACTTTTTTTCATGCATTCTCATTCAGATTCAATGAACTAAGCAAAAACCAGGAATACCTCGCGTAGGTAGAAAATGAGAATATTGATATCGCTTCTGGCCTTACTAGGTTAGTCATCAGGGGCAATGTCGATAACTACAATAATATACAAGAGGAATGTCAAAAACATGAACTAGGTAGAATCACTATTGATGAACAGATTGAGACAATTAATGTAGGGAATGAAGAAAATCCTAAGAATTTAAAAATTGGGGCTAGTTTAAAAGAGAAACAAAAAACAAAAATGATTACGTTGTTAGTTGAGTATCAAGATGTGTTTGCTTGGTCGTATGAAGATATGCCTAGGTTGGACCCATCAATTGTAGTCTACCGTTTACCCACACAGGAGGACATCAAACTAAAAAAGCCAAAAATTGAGGAGATTTCGACCTGACGTCATGTTGAAAATTAAAGAAGAAGTGAAGAAACTACTAGAGGTTGGATTCATCGAAGTGTCGGATTATCTGGAATGGGTAGCTAATATTGTTCCAGTAATGAAGAAGAATGGGAAAGTTAGAATGTGTGTAGACTTTCGAGATCTCAACCAGGCAACGCCTAAAGATAATTTTCCATTGCTTCACGTTGATGTCTTGGTGGATAACACTGTCGGAAATCATCTATTTTCTTTCATAGATGGTTTTTCGGGATATAATCAGATTCGAATGTCTGAAGAGGATAAGATGAAGATGACTTTTATTACGACTTGGGGAACATTTTGCTATAAGGTGATGCCGTTTGGGCTGAAGAATGCAGGTGCAACATATTAGAGGGCCATGGTTGCAATTTTTCATGATATGATGTATAAAGAAATAGAAGTATATGTTGATGATATGATTGCGAAATCCAAAGAGGAGGAAGATCACTTAGAAAACCTAAGGAAGTTGTTTAATAGGCGAAGGAAGTACTACTTGAAATTGAATTCGAAGAATTGTACCTTTAGTGTGACATCAAGAAAATTGTTGGGGTTCATAGTCAGCCAAAGAGGTATTAAAGTCGATCTTGATAAGGCCAAAGCTATAATTGACATGCCTCCTCCAAAAATGCTCAAGGAAGTGCGAAGATTGCTGGGGCGTTTAAATTACATAACCCGATTCATATCACAGTTAACGGACAAATGCCACTTTCTTTATAAGTTGTTAAAGAAGAATGCAAAGATCAACTAGGATGAGGAGTGCGAAGAGGCTTTCATTAAAATCAAAGAATACCTCATGAAACCTCCAGTGTTAGTAACTCCTAAACTTGGAAAGCTGTTGTTATTGTACCTGACCATAATGCCGAAATCCATGGGATCCGTGTTTGGTCAGAAGGATGAAGAAGGGAAAGGGCAAGTCATTTACTATCTAAGCAAAAAGTTCACAGAAGGGGAGCAGAAATACTCAGAAGCCGAAAGAACCTGTTGTGCATTGGTCTGGGTTATGCATCGGCTCAGACAATATACGCTGTATTATCAGATTGAGTTGATAACACAATACAATCCTTTGAAATACTTAGCTGAAAAACTGGCTCTTATTGGTAGAGTTTCAAAGTGGTAGATGCTGCTGACAGAATTTGACAGTAAGTATGTGAGCCAAGGTTCAGTCAAGGGGCAAGCTTTGGCAGATCAATTAGCGGAGAATCTTTTTGAGGATACCCCTCAAGAAGCACGGGTTAAGTTTCCCAATGAAAGCATCCTAGTAGCGGGAAGTGATTCTAATGGTGAAATAGTCGAAAAATCTTCAAGGTGGAAAATGTTATTTGAAGAAGCAGCTAATGTGTCCGGATGTGGAGTAGGGGCAATTTCGGTATCGCCTGAAGGTACACAATTTCCAATAGCCGTGAGACTAGCTTTCTCATGTACTAATAATATTGCAGAATATGAAACGTGTATTTTGGGACTCAAAATCGCATTGTTTAAAGAGATACAGTAATTACAAGTATATGGAGATTCTTCATTGATCATAGGCCAAGCTCGGGGTGAGTATAAGATGAAAGACCCCAAATTAGTGCCTTATCGCCAACACCTGGCTGAATTGATAACCAAGTTCGAAAAGATTACCTTCGTGTATGTACCAAGGGTTCAAAACCAATTTGCCGATGCTCTTACTACTTTGGCATCAATGATTCAGATATCGAAAGGAGTGGAGATTCAACCACTTAAAATTGAAATTGAAGAAAAGCCTGCTTTTTGTTTGGCAATGGAAAGTTCATGCGATGAAAAGCCTTGGTATCATGATATCAAAATGTTTTTACAACATGGTACGTACTCTGAAGGAGCAGAGAGGAAGGACAAAAAATTAATTAGAAGATTGACGACTCAGTACTTGATGAGCGATTCTACACTGTACTGACGATCGTTTGACGGTACGCTTTTACGTTATGTAGATGGGAAAGAGGCAGAGATGTTAATGAAAGAAGTGCATAAGGGAGTATGTGGCCCCTACATGAATGGTTACATGCTTGCCAAGAAAATCATGAGGATGGGATATTACTGGTCAACTATAGAAGCGGATTGTATCGAACATGTTAGATGCTGCCATTTGTGCCAGATCTATGCGAATAAGATAAATGCTCTACCTCAAGAATTGCATACACTATCAGCACCATGGCCTTTTTTGATGTGGGGAATAGATATCATTGGCCCAATCACTCTAAAAGCATCTAACGGGCACCGATTTATATTGGTAGCTATAGATTATTTCACTAAGTGGGTCGAAGCCTCATCCTACTCTAGTGTGATGAAGGGAGTAGTGGTCAAGTTCATCAAGGGAGACATACTAGCTCGGTATGGTATGCCAGAAACAATTATTATTGAACAGTTGAACCTAATTGATAAAAAGAGGATGACACCTTTGTGCCACAACATTTGCTATCAGCAATGAATGGCCAGGGCTTTCAACAAAAAAGTACGACCCTGGAGTTTTGAGTAAGGTGATATGGTGCTAAGGCAGACATTGCCTAACACAACTGATCCAAGAGGGAAGTTTGCTCTAAATTATAAAAGGCCTTACATTGTGAAGAAAGTATTGCCTGGGGGAGCTGTTATCTTGTCTTAAATGGATGGTCCGGATTTGAAGGACCCAGTAAATGCTGATGCATTGAAGATGTACTATCCTTGAACATCAATGAAATTTTTGCAAATAATCTTACTATTACTATGGTCTCACTTTCATTTTCTACATGCAAAGTTGGTATTCCTAGTAGTCATTAGCATTGGATAATATCCCTAGCCTTTCTTTTTCTCATTCCAATAAAAGACCCCACTTCTCGCTCTATTATCTACCCAAATAAACCTTACACACAAGAACTACAAGAAAAATAATCACTTAATTTGAAGCGATGACTATTGATAAAAATTCTTTTAATACTTTATTCTGGTTAACCCCCCCAAAGAAAGCAAGACTTGTTTCTCATTTTTCAGGACAGGGCCATGTTAAAAAAGAGTAACGTGTGGTGTATAAGTAGAAACTCGCTTGAGAATAGATGCTTGCACAAAAAGCCAATGTTTGGACCTGAAGTTCAATACAAGACATCTTTGTTCGAGAAGAATATGTTTTACATTCGTTTTAAGCTTAAGTTGCTTTCACAAAAAAAAAATAGAAAAGAAAAGAAAAGAAAAGAGAGAGAAGTGATAAAGAAAAAGAAAAAGAAAAAGAAAAGAGGGGGTTTTATAAAGAGATGGAAGAAGAAAGAAGAAGAAAAACGAGAACAAGAAAAGCAATGGTAAGGGTCAGACTCGTTGGGTCTAATTGGACTGCTCAATAAGACATGGGACTACTTGGGAGTTATCATTGAAACTAGGTAAGTGGTTCTAAGCCTGATAAAACATTACATTGGCAATTGGTTTCCCCCTAAGAATGACAGCTTGTTTTCCAAAAACAATTTCTTAGCAAAATAGTTAGCTCGTAGAGCATGAATCGAGAGTTTCTTAAACTCCCAATCGTTTAACTTACAGAACGTTACTTAACTCAAAATTTCTTCAACAGATTTAGCAAGCTCACAGAGTGCTACCCCAATTCAAGTTTTCCTCGTTTTAGGTCTTAATCAGCTCAAAGGGCGCTTTGACCGCCTTAGTTTGTCAGCTCATCAAGGTACTATCAAGTTTCTTCATTCTTTTAGGTCTTAATCAACTCAAAGGGCGCTTTGACCGCCTTGGTTAGTCAGCTCATTAGGGTACAACAAAGTTTCCTTCATTTTTAGGTCTTAGCCAGCTTAAAGGGCGCTTTGACTGCCTTGGTTAGTCAGCTCATTAGGGCACAACCAAGTTTTCCTTGTTTTAGGTCTTAGCCAACTCAAAGGGCACTTTGACCTCCTTTGTTAGTCAGCTCATTAGGATACGACCAAGTTTTCCTTATTTTTACGTCTTAGCCAGCTCAAAGGGTGCTTTGACTACCTTGGTTAGTTAACTCATTAAGGGCGCAATCAAGTTTTCCTTATTTTTAAGTCTTAGCCAGCTCAAAGGGTGCTTTGATCGCTTTGGTTAGTCAGCTCATTAAGGGCATGACTAAGTTTTCCTCATTTTTAGGTCTTAGCTAGCTCAAAGGGCGCTTTGACCGCCTTGGTTAGTCAACTCATCAGGGCACTACCAAGTTTCCTCATTTTTAGGTCTTAACCAACTCAAAGGACGCTTTGACCGCCTTAGTTAGTCAGCTCATTAAGGGTACGACCAAGTTTTCCTCATTTTTAGGTCTTAGCCAACTCAAAGGGCGCTTTGACCGCTTTGGTTAGTCAGCTCATCAGGGCACTACCAAGTTTCCTCATTTTTAAGTCTTAGCCAACTCAAAGAGCACTTTGACCGCCTTGGTTAGTCAGCTCATTAAGGGCACAACTAAGTTTTCCTCATTTTTAAGTCTTAGCCAGCTCAAAGGGTACTTTGACCACCTTGGTTAGTCAACTCATTAAGGCATGACCAAGTTTTCCTTGTTTTTAGATCTTAGCCAGCTCAAAGAACGCTTTGACCACCTTGGTTAGTCATCTCATTAAGGGCACGACCAAGTTTTCCTCATTTTTAGGTCTTAACCAGCTCAAAGGGCGCTTCAACCACCTTGGTTAGTTAGCTCATCAGGGCACAACCAAGTTTTTTTTCATTCTTCAGGTCTTAATCAGCTCAAAGGGCGCTTTGATTGCCTTGGTTAGTCAGCTCATTAGGGCATGACCAAGTTTCCTTCATTTTTATGTCTTAGCCAGCTCAAAGGGCGCTTTGACCGCCTTGGTTAGTCAGCTCATTAGGGCACGACCAAGTTTTCCTTGTTTTAAGTCTTAGCCAGCTCAAAGGGTGCTTTGACCGCCTTGGTTAGTCAGCTCATTAGGGTACGACCAAGTTTTCCTTCGTTTTTAGGTCTTAGCTAGCTCAAGAGACGCTTTGACCGCCTTGGTTAGTAAGCTAATTAAGGCACAACCAAGTTTTCCTTGTTTTAGGTCTTAGCTAGCTCAAAGGGCGCCTTGACTGCCTTGGTTAGTCAACTTATTAGGGCACGACCAAGTTTCCTCATTTTTAGGTCTTAGCCAACTCAAAGGGCACTTTGACCACTTTGGTTAGTCAGCTTATTAAGGCATGACCAAGTTTTCCTTATTTTTATGTCTTAGTTAGCTTAAAGGGTGCTTTGACCACCTTGGTTAGTTAACTCATTAAGGGCACGATCAAGTTTTCCTTATTTTTAGGTCTTAGCCAGCTCAAAGGGCACTTTGACTGCCTTGGTTAGTCAGCTCATCAGGGTACTACCAAGTTTCCTCATTTTTAGGTCTTAGCCAGCTCAAAGGGCACTTTGACCACCTTGGTTAATCAGCTCATTAAGGGTACGATTAAGTTTTCCTCATTTTTAGGTCTTAGCCAGCTCAAAGGGCGTTCTGACCGCCTTGGTTAGTCCGCTTATCAGGGCACTATCAAGTTTCCTCATTTTTAGGTCTTAGCTAGCTCAAAGGGCGCTTTGACCGCCTTGGTTAGTCAACACATTAAGGGCACAACCAAGTTTTCTTCATTTTTAGGTCTTAGCCAGCTCAAAGGATGCTTTGACCACCTTGGTTAATCAACTCATTAGGGTACTACCAAGTTTTCCTTGTTTTTAGATCTTAATTAACTCAAAGAGCGCTTTGACCACCTTGGTTAGTCATCTCATTAAGGGCACGACCAAGTTTTCCTCATTTTTAGGTCTTAGCCAGCTCAAAGTGCACATTGACCGCCTTGGTTAGTCAGCTCATCAGAGTACTACCAAGTTTCCAGGTTTTTAGGTCTTAGCCAGCTCAAAGGGCGCTTTGATCGCCTTGGTTAGTCAGCTCATTAGAGCACGACCAAGTTTTCCTTATTTTTAGGTCTTAACCAACTCAAAGGGTGCTTTGACCACCTTGGTTAGTCAGTTCATTAAGGGCACGGCCAAGTTTTCCTCATTTTTAGGTTTTAGCCAGCTCAAAGGGTGCTTTGACCGCCTTGGTTAGTCAGCTTATTAGGGCAGAACCAAATTTTCTTCATTCTTTAGGTCTTAATCAGCTCAAAGGGTGTTTTGACCACCTTGGTTAGTCAGCTCATTAGGGCACAACCAAGTTCTCATTATTCTTTTTAGGGATTTTTGCCAACTCACAAAGGCGCTACCCCTCACTATTCTTCGTTTCAAACTAACCTTCGTCAAGTATATTAACATTCCTTAGGATAGAGTTATCCCAAGGCAAAAAACGGTGTCTCTTTTGTCTTTATGGCAAAGTTTTGCTTAAACTTCACCACAAAGAGGAGCAGCTGTAGACACCTAATTTTACCCCTTTGTAGTCTTAATTTTTTATTTTTTATTTTTACAAAAAGGGTCCTAATTCAAAAATAAAAATAACAAAAAATTAATAAAAGATAAAAATAATAAAAAAATTAAAAAATGATGAAAATACCAAAAAAATAAGAAAAGAAAAAATTATTATAAAGAGTTTTGTAGATTTTTAGAAAATAAATTATTTTAGAGTCATTAGTTTTAGTTTTAGTTTACTTAAAAAATTTTTATTTTAGGGAATTGGATAGTTTAAGTATAGTTTAATTCTACTAAATGTCAAGTCATAGGCCAAAGGCCTAACGAATAAATATTTGAGTATTTGGGTTAGATTTATTTTAAGGTCATGGGTTCGAGTCTCGGTAGGCACCTATGTCTTTATTTTTTTATCTTTGTAGAATTGAGATGAAAATGGGATTCGTATCTAATTAAATCATATGAATTTAGTTAAATCAAATTTGAATTCATTTCAATCTACTTTAATTACCAAAGCAGATATGATAGATAGGATTTGGAGTGATAGGATTTGGACCCTATAAACAATACACACGTGCAGAAAAAAAAAAAGGAGGACCATCAAATAGTAGGAATTCAAATCACAAAACAACACAGTAACTAAAACACAATCCAGTGAACTCCATTGTCACAATCCGACGAACACTGCAGAGTTACTGAACCTTGCTGTTGTTCAGTAGGAGCTTCACGCCACAATAACCAAACCCTCGACGATCTTCACTCCACTATCCAACAGACCGAAATACGCATGAACACTGTCGCATAACCCAGATACCGATCGTCTCCATCCCCCTCGTCCAGTCAGTACATACACTTTCAATCAACCGCACGTTGCAGTCGGCACGTCACTCCGCTGTCCATCAACACAATTGTCTTCTGCACCATCGACAGTCTGGACAGCAGTAAGGCAGACCACTGCACTCCATCGACCACATCGACCAACACACTCTGTCGGCCAGTAGATGAACGATGATCACGACAGCTCCTTGACCAAACGTCCAACAGCAACGATTCCATGCTCTAATCGAAAGACAATCTCCTACACTTGACCAAGCTCCATCATTGACGCACTCAACAACAGATCATGAAGCTAGAATACGATCTAAGCTCTTCACACCACGCCATTCAATTCGTCACTCGCAAGCCACTGCGCAAGCCAACAACAGCAGCCATACTGCTATCTCTACTGTTTGAATTTCACCAAATCATCGCCTGACCCCACACATAGCCACGCTCAAATTTGCTTCACTGAGTACAGCCACCGTTGATCACTGCTACATGAAAACAGTTAAGCAATAACAGTAACCGCATGACCAGCGTCTATGCCTCCAATCAGCACTGACTGTTACGCCTCTACCATAAACGGCCACGCGAGTACCCTACGTCCTTCATCGCTGCAGCATGTCCCTTGATCCTTCAATAACAATCAGGTTCAGTTCGATCTCGTTTTGTTTATTATTTATTATATCATGTTATTTTATTATATGATGTATATATATAGGATAGTATATGTTTAGTATTACTTTCCTAATATTACGTAGATTAGATAAACATTTAAATAAATGGTCATTTAATAGTAGTCATTTAAATAGGGATGTGAATATTAGTTTAGGAATCGTTAAAAAATAGTTCTTGTTATATATAGATCTGTATATTTTAATAGTCAAATATAATATAATGTGTGAATGTATCGATATAGAGGTTTTAAGATTAGTTTTCACGTAAACGAATCATATGGAATTATTTTATTTGAGTAGTTCGTTATATATTAGTTTAGTTTAGCATTAGGTTATTTTAAGATTTTTCATTTAGAAAAGTTATTCTCTTTTTTAGAAAAAAATAATAATTAACCTATTTCAAGAATTAGGGCGTTTTAGAGTATTTTTCATAAAACAAAAACACATACGCATTAGGACTCCTTTAGATTTTTTTAAATAAACCGAATAAATTGATAATAACATAAACTCGGTCAGTTTTCCAAAATTAAAATAAACCAAGACACTAAAGTTTTTTAGAAAGAACTATGATCGTCTGATCCTGGCTAGCTGGTACGTAGGCACCTTCGGGGGGACGGTAAAATATGTAGAAACTTAGGTCCCTTTTTTTTCTCTCTTTTGATTTTTATTTATTTATTTTTAAAATATTATAAGTAGAAGAATAATCCTAATTTCGATAAATAAATAGTGGTACCCGTTAAGGGTTTAATAAGTTAGCCCCCCCGAACTTGGAACCCTCTGGTTCTTTATTTAAAATTGAAATCAAAGACCGGTAGCCAAATCGTAATCAATCTACTCAATTGGTTACGGTTTCTTTTTCTTTTCCTGACTTCGGTCAGGCGGCAACTCCAAAAATTATTTTCAATAAAAAACCGGAATTTCTTAAATTCTTTAGTCGAGGATTAATATTAAATGTGTTAGGGTTTAGTATTAATTAGGAAATGAGAAATTAATTTTTAAATAAAAGAAATTGAAAAATCAAGCTCGACAAATACTTAAGATGATATTCAAATCAAACAAAAACCCATGATACGAAATATAGTGTTATTTTTTATTTAGCGCATATTGACATTTAATGCATGTTAAATTATTATCGGTTGATGAATCAAAGAGAAAAATACGTATGGTAATCATTGATGGTGAGCTCAAAGTTTATTCAGAATTTTACTTTCGTACTTAAGCTTATTCTTTTGATTTTTTTTTTTTTTTGTGTAATTGTACTATAACATTTTATAAGATAGGAACTCTGTGAGTTCGACATTTTCCTTTTTTTAACTAAGATGAGAATTATATATATTGTGCCTAAATAGATGATAGATATTAGGGTCTTGAATTCATGGAACCTAAAAAATAGAACTTATTCATGCCCCCTATGAGTTGACTAACCAAGGTTGGTGAAGTGATCGTTGAGCTACCTAAGTCCATAAAAAAAGTTGAGAACTTAGTTATGCCACCTATGGGTTAACTCACCAAGGTAGGGAAAGCACTCCTTGAGATAGTAAAGACCTTAAAAGATAATGAAGAACTTGGTCATATCCCATATGGGCTGATTAACCAAGACGGGCAAAACACCCCTTAAGCTAGCTAAGTCCTTAAAAGATGTTGAGAACTTGGTCGTGCACCATATGGCCTAAGTAACCAAAGCCGGCAAAACACTTCTTGAGCTAGCTAAGATCCTAAAAGATCATGAAGAACTTAGTAGTGCCCTTAATGAGCTCATTAACTAAGGTGGGTGGAGCGCTCCTTGAATTAACTAAGACCCTAAAAGTTGTTGAGAACCTAGTTATACCCCCTATGAGTTGACTAACTAAGCTGAGTGAAGCGCTCCTTAAACTGGTTAAAAC
The DNA here is from genome assembly GCA_024138015.1 of Lumnitzera littorea. Classification (NCBI taxonomy): domain Eukaryota; kingdom Viridiplantae; phylum Streptophyta; class Magnoliopsida; order Myrtales; family Combretaceae; genus Lumnitzera; species Lumnitzera littorea. The sequence continues at coordinate 8,682,116 of JAMXBB010000003.1, read as the reverse complement.
CCTAAAAGATATTGAGAACTTAGTCGTACCCCTTATGAGCCGATTAACCAAAGCAAAAGAAGCGTTCCTTAAGTCGGCAAAGAACCTAAAAAATGTTGAGAACTTGGTCATGCTCCCCATGAGTTAACTAACTAAGGTTGGCGAAATGATCCTTGAGCTACTTAAGTCCCTAAAAGATGTTGAGAACTTAGTTATGCCACTTATGGGTTAACTCACCAAGTTAAGGGAAGTACTCCTTGAGCTAGTTAAGACCCTAAAAGATAATGAAGAACTTGGTCGTACCCTATATGGGCTAACTAACCAAGGAGGGCGAAGCACTCCTTGAACTAGCTAAGTCCTTAAAAGATGTTGAGAACTTAGTTGTGTCTCATATGGCCTGACTAACCAAGGCGGGCAAAGTACTTCTTGAGCTGGCTAAGATCCTAAAAGATCATGAAGAACTTAGTAGTGCCCCCAATGAGCTCATTAACTAAGGTGGGTGAAGCGTTCCTTGAGCTAGCTAAGACCCTAAAAGATGTTGAGAACCTGGTTGTACCCCATATGAGCTGACTAACCAAGGTGAGTGAAGCGTTCTTTAAGCTAGTTAAGACCTTAAAAGATATTGAGAACTTGGTCATACCCCCTATGAGCTGATTAACCAAAGCAAGAGAAGCGTTCCTTAAGCCAACAAAGACCTTAAAAGATGTTGAGAACTTAGTCATACTCCCCATGAGTTAACTAACTAAGGTTGGCAAAATGATCCTTAAGCTACCTAAGTCCCTAAAAGATGTTGAGAACTTGGTTTTGCCACTTATGGGTTAACTAACCAAAATAAGGGAAGCACTCCTTGAGCTAGCTAAGTCTTTAAAAGTTAATGAAGAAATTAGTTGTGCCCTATATGGGCTAACTAACCAAGGTGGGTGAAGTGCTCCTTGAGCTACCTAAGTCTCTAAAAGATGTTGAGAACTTGGTCATGTACTATATGGCTTGACTAACCAAGGTGGGCGAAGCACTTCTTGAGTTGGATAAGACCCTATAAGATCATGAAGAATTTAGTAGTGCCCCCAATGAACTCACTAACCAAGGCGGGCAAAGCGCTTGGTCATGCCCACTCTTTAAACTAGCTAAGACCTTAAAAAATAATTGAGAACTTGGTCATGCCCACTATGGGTTGACTAACCAAGGCGGGTGAAATGCTTCTTGAGCCAGCTAAGACCCTAAAGATTTGAAAACTTGTCTGTGCCCCCTATGGGATGACTAACTAAGGCTGGTGAAGTGCTTCTTGAGCTAGCTAAGACCTTAAAAGATAATGAAAACTTTTTCGTGCCTCCTATGGGCTAACTAACCAAGGTAGGCAAAGCGCTCCAAGAGTTAAGTAAGGCCCTAAAAGATGTTGAGAACTTAGTCATGTCCCCTATGGGCTAACTAACCAAGACGAGCGAAGCATTCCTTGAGTTAACTAAGACCCTAAAAGATATAGAAAAATTGGTCATACTCCTTATGGGCTGATTAACTAAGGCAGTTGAGGTACTCCTTGAGTTGGCTAAAACCCTTAGAGATATTGAGAACTTAGTCGTGTCCTTTATGGGTTGATTAACCAAGGTGGGTGAAGAACTCCTTAAGCTGGCTAAGACTATAAAAGATATTGAGAACTTAGTCGTGCCCCCTATAGGCTGACTAACTAAGGTGTGCGAAGTCATCCTTAAGTAAGCTAAAACACTAAAAGATGTTGAGAACTTGGTCGTACCTGTAATGGGCTGACTAACTAAGGCAGATGAAGCACTCCTTGAACAAGCTATGACCATAAAAGATGTTGAGAACTTGGTCGTACTCCCTATGAGTTGACTAACCAAGGTAGGTGAATTGTTGCTTAAGCTGGCTAAGATCCTAAAAGATATTGAGAACTTAGTTGTGCTCCTTATGGGCTAATTAACCAAAGCGGCTAAAGCGCTCTTTGAGCTAGCTATTACCCTAAAAGATGTTGAGAACTTGGTCGTGCTCCCTATGGGTTAACTAACCAAGGCGGATGAAGCGCTCCTTGAGCAAGCTATAACCATAAAAGATGTTGAGAACTTAGTTATGCTCCTTATGGGTTGACTAACCAAGGCAGGTGAAGCGTTGCTTGAGCTAGCTAAGACCTTAAAAGATGTTGAGAACTTGGTTGTGCCCCCTGTAGGTTAATTAACTAAGGTGGGTGAAGCGCTCCTTGAGCTAACTAAGATCATAAAAGATGTTTATAACTTGGTCGTACCCCTTATAGGCTGACTAACTAAGGCAAGTGAAGCGCTCTTTAAGCTGGCTAAGACCCTAAAAGATGTTGAGAACTTAGTCGTACTCTTTATGGGCTAACTAACTAAGACAGGTGAAACACTCCTTGAGTTGGCGAAGACCCTAAAAGATAACGATAACTTGGTCGTGCCCCTTACGGGCTGATTAACTAAGGCGGGTGAAGCACTCCTTGAGTTGGCTAAGACCCTAAAAGATGTTAAGAAGTTGCTCATGCCCCCTATAGGCTGACTAACCAAGGCGGGTGAAGCGTTCCTTGAGCTGGCTAAGACCCTAAAAGATATTAAGAACTTAGTTATACGCCCTATAGGCTGAATAACTAAGGTGGGCAAAGCGCTTCTTGAGCTGGCTAAGACCCTAAAAGATAATTGAGAACTTGGTTGTGCCCCCTATAAGCTAAGTAACCAAGGCAAGCGAAGCACTCCTTGAGCTGACTAAGACTCTACAAGATAATAAAAACTTGGTTGTGCTCCCTTTAGGTTGACTAACCAAGGTGGGCAAAGTGCTCCTTGAGATGGCTAAGACCCTAAGAGATAATGAAAACTTGGTTGTGTTCCCTTTAGGTTGACTAACTAATACGGATGAAGCGCTCCTTGAGCTAACTAAAGCCTTAAAGATTTGAAAACTTAGTCATGGCCCCTATGGGCTGACTAACCAAGGCGAGCGAAGCACCCCTTGAGTTGGCTAAGTCCTTAAAAGATAATGAAAACTTAGTGGTGCCTCCTTTAGGCTAACTAACCAAGATGGGTGAAGCGCTCCTTGAGTTGATTAAAACCCTAAATATTTGAAAACTTGATTGTGCCCCCTATGACTGATTAACTAAGGTGGGTTAGGTACTTCTTGAGCTGGCTAAGACCCTAATAAAACAGATAAAGGGTAAGCACCCTACGAACTCGCTAAAACTCTATATGATAGTTGAAGAAAAAAGTAAGACCGAGGGATATGACTAATTAAAAAAAAGCTATTGATTTGAGAAATAAACAAAGGAGGAATTTGGTGAAAACCATTTATGACATAAATTAAAGATTTAGCCACTAGGGCCAACATGGATGGAAAAAACTTGTAATAAGCCTTTATTTTTTCTCCCTCTTTTCCTTTCTTTTATCTCTCTTCTTTTTCTTGAAAGTCTGCTAATGGATACAAATCTTTATTTAAAAAGCAAACGCTATAACCATATAAGGTATCTCATATCTACCCCGGTTTCTATCCTTGACATTGAGCTTCTTAGATAGGCCTTAGGATTTTGAACATTCATTTCCTAAGGAAAAGGTAACTCACGATTAGTCTAGTCGAAGAGGACTTCCTTAGGTACTCTCGGTCTAGATTTCACTCCTGACTACTATTCCAAAAATTATAGTCTAGTTTACAAGTGATACACTTTGATCAATCTATTAGGTCTTTTTAGGTTTCACATTATGAACTAAGCTTTTGGTTAAATGGTTTCAAAAGGGATTAATGAGAGAACCTATTTTAAAAGAAGCACTTTCATTTAACTCGAGTGTAAAAGTTAAGAACCTTTGGAAAAAAAACTAGATGTGTGCTTGCCACAGTTTCAAAGATAATTTTTATTTTAAATAAATTATTCTTTAAGATTAGAAGAGCTTTGAGTAAGGAAGTATTGTGGGTGGGGGGGTCTTGTGTTTGAGATTTAGGTGGATAGAATGGTTTTATGTTCATGATTTGGAATGTGAATCTAAAATGGATATGGGGTTTTTGGTTTGTGGTTGAAAATGTAATTCTGAAACAAATATGGGGTTTTGTGTTTTTGGTTGGAAATGTGATTCAAGACCTTATGTTTTTAGTGCAGCTTAGGCTTCTGAGCCTCTTTGGTTGGGGCTTTTCTTAAGCCTGATGTTTAGGCCTTTCTTGCTTTCTTTTTTTTTTCTTTCTTTCTTTTCTTTTCCCCATTATTTCTTGTTTTTTTCTCCCTAGAAGTAATTATGACTTTTGTTGAGTCTTTGTCTATAGATGACTCAAAACCCCAAATCCATAAGTTTTAAGTGTATGGGCTTAGGTAAGGTATGTATGGTCTTAAGGTATTTGGAAAAGTATTGGCTCTTCTTCATTAAAACAAAAGTTATCCTTAAATTGTTATTATTAAGATAAGCACAAATTAGTTTTACTCTTCTTTCCTAATCAATGACCCTAACCTCCGAATTGCCCTACTATATGGTGGTTTTATACAAGGTTTACATTTGAAAGGACTCCAAATCAGTTTAATGGAGTTAACAAAGGATAATTGTATTTGGGATTTGAAAATGAATGACTAACTTCATTTCGGTCTGCATATCAAATTCAAAATGAACCTCCTTTAAGGAATGAGTCCAAAATATCCTCACCATGATGTCTCTCATCCCTTAAAGTATTTAAGGGGTAATGTATAGGACATAGCTTGCCTTTTTTTCATTTTAAACTTTTTAAAAGTGAGTTACCAATTCTCTACATAGGGATTGATTGACCTTAGGGTGGTGATTGACCTTACTCCCCAATTCCTTGAAACATGCCCCAGTTATGAAATAATAACTTTCACTCAATAAAATTTCAAAGACTAAATGCCCCATAACTCTTGCATTCTTACTTAAATTGCCCCAAACTCATAAGTCTTAATGCCCTTTAACTTCCTTATGTGATTACAAATTTGGTTCTTTAAAGTTCGAATAGGCCAACATTAACAACTTTTGAAGTGGAAGGGACTATAAATTGCCTTTTTTTGTTTGTACTTAGGGTTAAGCTCAAGATAATATTTCATGGTCTCGTGTTTTGACTTGGTTGGTGTTTAGATTAGATGGATCAAGGGTTTTGGGTTGGTTTAACTATCTTGATGGGCTAGGGGTCCGTGTTTAGTTGGTTGCTTTCTCGGGCCAAGTGGATGTATTTAAGTTAACAACTGTTAAGCCTGGTTTTTCACCTTCCTGATTCTTTTATAAAATTAGGTCTTCTTTAAATTGATCAATACTAAATCCTACTCGTTTAATACCAATCCTCAACTAGGTTTAAAGAAAATCATTGCTTTTTGTTTTGGAAACAACTGTAGAATCACCACCCGACTAAAGTCGAGAAAACCAGTTAAGTTATAACCAGTTAGGTGGATTGGTTATAACTTTAGCCACTAGTTTAACAATTAAAACCAATTTTATGAAAATAATTTTTGAAAACCAGAGATTTAGGTCTATGGGTTAGGAATTTTAAACTCTTACGGGTACCATTGACTTTCCAAAATTAGAATTAAACTTAAAAATCACTTTTTAATTTTGAAAGACAAGACTCAATTTAGTTACTTTAATTGTGTATACAAAATAATCTAAACTAAAGGAAAAGGAAAATTAGTTTTTTTTTTTATTTTTATTGTCGCCCCTTAAATGCCTACATACTTACTATTCGGGATCAGACGTACGTAATTTTTTTTATGAAAACTTTAGTGAGTTGTTAGTTTTAATTATTGAAAATGGTTGGTTTACATTTTTTACTTAATTTTAGTTCATTTAAGAAAATTTCTAAAAAAAGGGTCTTAAATTAGATTTTATTTTTAAAAATTCTAAATGATCCTAATTTAGAAAATGATTGATTTATTTTTTTTATTTTATTTTTTAAAAATCAATTTTTTAAGTGATAAAACAATTTTATTCTCTATCCTACTTGTTTTATTTTATTTTTATTATATCACCTTATTTATTTATTACTTATTATATTTTATCTATTTTTATTAAACTAGTAAAAATAAAATAAAATAAAATGAAAATCTCTTTTCCTTTTTTCTTTTTATTTTTCTTTTTCTTCTTCTTCTTCTTTTTTATTTGATTACATTTACATGGATAAATAAATAAAACAATTAAATAAATAAATAAAATTTAAAAAAAAATCGAATTTGGTAGAGGTCTGGACCAAAGAGGAGAGCGCAAGTTGAATTCGGATCGGTATAGATCTTTGAGTTAGGTTAGACGCGCAGGTAAGGTTAAACTTCTTCAACAACAGCACGGTGGTAGAAGGTGGTTTTAGACATTCTAGTAGCCAAAACAAGCAGAGAAGGGGGTATTTGTGGGTTTTAGATTGGGAATAAGGAGGGTAGGTTCAGTGCCATGGCTTGAAACAGTTGTTTAGTGGTGGTGTGAAGGACAATGATGGTAGTAGTGTTTGTGTGGCGTTAGACGGGGTTGTTGGGCATGATTGGTTGATTAGGTTGGGGGTTTGGGGTCGCTAGGTACTTTGTCGTATGGCTGGTTTGGGGAAAAAGTGGCTAGAAGTGGTGGTTCGAGGAGAGGGGGCTCAACGGTTAGGGTTAGGTAGTGACGAGCTTGGAGGCATCACTAAGGGTCACGACGGAGGTCAAAAGAGATTGGGTTAGGGAGCTTGAGCTGCAGGGAGCTCGGCCATAGTGGTGGCTTAGCTTGGGAGTGCCTAAAGAAAGGGATTCAAAGAGAGAGAGAGAGAGCTTTGGAGTTGATTCTGAAGCTTATGTATGGTTATGTATAGTCCTTGAGCTCCCCCAATACCCATTTCATACTCGTAATCAACCCAAAAACATGGAAAGTTTCGAATTGGAGTAAAGTGTAAATAGTCGAAATTGCAGTTTTTTTTTTTCCATTTTTGAGAGTTGATTTGAGCTTCAAAATGGATGAATCTGGTCCTACTCTTATATTCAATTTAAAGAAGGCTATGTCTAGTTTGCAATTTCTCCATTAATTTGGCGAAGTTGCAGTTCGAAAGGGGTCAAAAATGATGAAGAAGAGGGCTAACCAGTTGTGTTCAAGGAGAGAAAGCCTGGGGAAAAAGAAGGAAAATGCGAGAAAGAGGGGAGAAAAAGAGGGAAAGTATTAACGTAGCATCACGTTAGCCGACCCGACTAATCCTGATGTGCCATGTGACAGCTTACATGGTAGCTGACGTGGCATGCCATGTCATGTCAGCACACCAACTAATACCAACTTGCCATGTGCTAGGACACGTGGCACAATCAAACTCTGATATGTAGCAGTCCTTGATATAATGAAAAATAAAAGGACTTTATATGCTCTCTCTAAGATTCGAACCCAAGACCTTACACTCGTTGCTACATCCATGTGTTTAACTATTAGACCGTTGGTTTATGCCTTATCTATATATGCAATTAAATTGCAAATATGAACTAGTTTAGTTTAGGCTAAATTCAAATCTAAGCTCAAGCTCAATGGTCTAATTTTTAAACTTATTTCAAAATTAAAAATCTACCCTAATAAAATTTTATTTTTTAAAATATTTTATTTGATTAATTTTCTTTTTCAATTTTTTCAAATTTCTTATTTTTTGTGTTTTTTCTTATTTTTGTAATTTTCCTAAAATTCTTAATTTTTTTCTAAATTTCTTTTTTTTTTTGTTTTCTTTAACTTCCTATTTTTTGTGTTTTTCCTAATTTAAGGCCTATTAAAAAAAAGAAATAAAAATAAACATAAAGAGGGCAAAAAATTGGTGTCTACAATAGCCTTAATCGGCTAAGTGATAATGTTTGTCCCAAGCCTCATAAGGATTTGTAACTATTAGCAAATTTTTTTTTTCTTTTTGAAAGAGAGGGAGGAAAAGTTAGAGCTTCTATGTTACTAACACTAAGTGATTGAATTGTGAATGGAGGATTGCTTTCCTAAAATTGTATATATAAGCCTATGGAATTTATATAAAACAATATTACTAAAGATCTATTTACAAATGAGGAATTCTAAAGGATGAAGAAAAAGAAAATATGTAAATCCTATTTATTCCTAGTTGGTAAAATACTTGGCAAAATAGTAACTACCTAAAATTATTTTACAGGTTTGATCCTTTTTCTTTGTTGTTTTGTTTTTATTGTTTTTTATTATTTTATTTACTCTGCGAAGGTTAGGCTTAGCTGATGTGGTCCTAAACAAAAAGCGATAGTTTGGGCTCCCGTAGATGTATTAAAGGCTTACACTAAGGTAATATCGACAGGGGTCTTCTATAAGGATAAGATGAGCTCAATCTTGTTCTTAATAAACTCTTGTTTATTTGGGCTGAAAAGTCAAAACCCTATTCGAAGTAATTTTTTAAGCTAATGAGATGAGTGGACACGGACCTGTTCGAAAGCCTCTTGACTTGATTTAGCTTTAGCCTATCCTAAACTTTACATGAAATTAATACGGGGAAATATTTATAGGGATATATTACAACAAACTATAAAGGAAAATATAAGGGAAATATAACTTCACAACTACCCTTATTCCTTTAGGTCTGCGACATTATGGGTTCTCACAAATTTTTTTTTTTAAAAAAAAGGTTTTCATGTATGTAAAGGGTAGGTTCTAAAGATCCTTAGGTTCTACGACCATCGCATTTTTCAAAGTTATGGTTCTACGATTACATCTAAACTTAAGTGGGATAGCTTGATTAGCCCCAAAAGGTGGTTGCCCTATAGCATCCGAAACTTATACAATTGCCCCTCACCTATGGTCTTAGGATAGCCTGGTTTTGACCATATCTATTATACATTTATGTTATGAAAAATAAAATAAAGAAACCCAAGACAACCCCATAGATGAGCTACAACAAACATGTTAGTATACAAAATAAAATAACATAAAATAATAATCAAGTCAAGTTTTTCTTTTTTGAAAAATAATCTTAATTACGGTAAATTCTAGTGGCTAGCTCTCTTGACATCTTTAGTGGAGTTGCCAAACTGTTAAGCCTAAATTTTCCGTTTTTTATTTAAATTTCATTTCCCATTTTCTAATTAATATTAAACCCTAACACATTCGATATTAATCCTTGACTAGAAAAATTGAGAAATTCTAGTTTTTTATTAAAAAAAACTTTTGGAGTCACTACCCAATTGAAATCGAGAAAAAAAAAAAAAGAAATCGTAATCAATTGGATGGATTGACTATGATTTAGCTACCTATCTTTGATTTCAATTTGATAAAAACCAAAAGGCTCCGAATTCGAGGGCTAACCTATTAAATCCTAATAGGTATCACAATCTATTTTTCAAAATTAGGTTTATTCATCAAAATATATATTTTTAAGAAAAATAAAAACCAAAAGAAAATAAAAAAGAACTTAAGTTTCTATAAATTTTAACGTCACCCTGAAGGTATCTATATACCTGTTAGTCGAGATCAAATGATCGTAGTTCTTGTTGAAAACTTTAATGTGTCAATTGATTTTTATTTTGAAAGTCGATCGAATTTACATTTTTAATCAGTTTAATTTATTTAGAAAATCTAAAAGGTCTTAATTCTCCAACTCTTCTATTTTTATAAAAAAAACTTTTTAAAAGACCTTTTTTTCTTAAGAAGGGTTTTTTTTTTATTAATTCTTATTTCTAACAAATAATTTCCTAAGTGAGAAATTCTAAAAAAAAACTTAATACTAAAAAATACTTAAGCTTATTCACACACACACACATATATATATATATATATCTATTTATATATTATGCTATAAACATAACTAAATAACTAATAAAATAATAATAATAAAAAAAAAATCTGATTGCTATTCAGCTGTAGCGTGGAGGCTGTTTATGCGGTTAAAGTAGTTGCTCACTGGGTTTGTTGGCAACCAGCAGTAGATTGCAATCAGCATCGTTAGGCTGCTGGCGTCAGTTGCTGCTGCAGCGGGCTGATCGACAAGTGTGTTTGGTGAGCAATGGTTGAGCGTGGAGCACAACGCCGGTGCAGTAGTGTGGAATCTGTGTGCGACTGTTCATCAGTTGCAATGGATCGGAGTGATGCTACTATCCGTGGATTGTTTAGCGTGTTTGGTGGCGTGTATTGCTATTGGTCGTGTGTAGAGGCGCTGGTCAGTGGTCTGTTGAACAGACTTGGATGCTGTTCATGAGATCTTTAATGGAGTGCGGATCTATGCCTTCGTGTAGTGAGTGGGTTGTGTATTATAGTTGCAGCGTGCTACAGTGGCGTATATCGAGTGTGCGCTATCGTGGGTGTTCAGTCGTGGAGTGTTGATCGTCTATGCTTGGGCGTGCAACAGGCCGTGAGTGTGTGTGTCGTGTGGGTTGTCACCAGTGCCGTGGACAATGCTTGATTAGTGTGCGAGTGCTATCGTATTGTGTGGCCGTGTTGAGGGTAAGGTGCTGGGGCTGTGAAGAAGATGGTGCAGGTGTTGGTTAGTAGGTTTGGGTCGTGGCTATCGATGTTTGATGGAGTGTTTGCCAGAGAGGGGTCATCAAAGCTGTTGTCACCATGAGTTGGTTAGTGTCGCGATTTGCGTCTGTTAGTTAGGCAAGAATAGAAGGGGCAGTTGGGGTTGCAAGAAAGAAGAAGAGGATCAGGGGTGTTGGTTTTTTGGCTGATTGTTGTTCGGCTACTCATGACATTAGGTTGGGAGATGCTGCAGTGTATGAGTGTGGCTATTCGTGCTGCATGGGTCATACATAATTGGTCTGCTACATTCAGTGTTGTATGAAAATGGGGGTCGCGTGCTGTGTTATGTGTATATACACAACTACATTGAGGACGGTGAAGATGCAGTTGGGCATTGTCTACGTTGCTGTTGGCTACTTGGTGTGAGCAAAATGTGTCCAGGATGAAGTGCTGCAGTGATGGAGAAGACGGTGGCTACTATAGCTGTCCGTGTTAGTCAAGTTGTGGTCTGGTGTGGCATCGTGCGGAAAGAGACAAAGTTTGGTCGGTAGATAATGAGGATTGGTCAGTGGAATTGCGTATGGAATTGCAAGAATGGATTGAAAAGTGGAGTGTGAAAAACCCTCCTTTTTTACACAACATGATAGATATTTATAAAACTCGAATGACAAATCTTTACATCATATCAAATTGAATCTTTTATATTAATTCTGACTTGATTTGATAAAAAAAAAAATCGAATTAGATTTGAATCTTACAAATTTCTATCGCATTATATTCAAAAAGTTTGATTAGATTTAAATCTTATACGCTCAATCAACTTTCGTAAAATGAAAGAAAGTAAAAATAAAAAGCACATACATGTCTAGCAAAATTCAAAACCATGATCTCAAGCTAACCTAATATCAGTACTCCAATGTTTATCCATTAGGCCATTAACCTATGCTTTGACATTTAATACAATTAAATTATAATTAAACTACGTGATTCCCTAAAATAAACTATTTAAACCGAACTAAAACTAAATCAATTGACTCTAAAACAATTTACTTTCTAAAAATCTAAAAAATCTTTATAATTTTTTCTCTTTTTTTTCATTTTTTCGTATTTTTATCATTTTTCAATCTTTCATCTATTCTTTATTATTATTATTATTTTCTTTTCTTCTTCTTCTTTTTCTTTTTGAATTAGAACTCTTTTAAAAAAAAATAAAATAAAATGAGAAGGCAAAAATTAGGTGTCTATAGGATAGATATTTACTATTAATAAAGTTTGCTTATAATAATAGTTACCATGCAACTAGACAAATGGCACCTTATGAAGAATTATATGGAAGAAAATGTAGATCGCTATTGTATTGGCATCATGAAGAATATGTAATGATTAGACCTAATATGATTAACCAAATGAATGAAAAGGTTAAGATCGTATGGCAATGAATAAAGGAAGCTTAGGATCATTATAAGAGTTAAGCAATTTTGAAGAGAAGGTCATTAAAATTTGAAATTAGAAATCATGTTTATGTCAAGATAAGCCCATTCAAAGGACTTAGACTATTTAGTATAAAAGGAAAGTTGAGCCCACAATATATTGGTTCATTTGAAGTATTAGAAAAGGTTGATAATGTATCCGATAGAATAACATTATCTCTAAGTTTGTCATGTTATCATAATGTATTCTATGTTTTAATGTTAAGAAAGTTTGTTAAGACCCTAAACACGATCGTGGAAATAAAGCTAGTGGAGTTAAAAAGGAATTTTCAAGTGATGCAACAACCCACAAAAATACTAGATAATCAAGTTCAAAAGTTAAGGAATCTAGATACGAAATATGTGAAGGTCCAATGGAATGAAGGTCTTGACTTAAAGATTACTTAGGAGCCGAAAACATCAATGATGAAGTAATAACCATGGCTTTTCTAACTTCCAAGTTAGTAAAAGTATATGATTATCATTTTTGGTTATTTAAGTGCAATATAGATATATAAAAGTATTGAGGACAAAACTTTTTCAAAGGAAAGTAGAAATATAAGCTCCACAACTACAAGTTTGAATTCTATACATGAATTTTAAGGCAATTAGATAGAGTATTCAATCGAGTCTAAATTATATAATGAAGTTAGAAATATTAGTAAAAGTGATACCGTAAGTTTGAAATTAGAAAAATAAGTAATATAATAATAGAATATTATAATACTAAATGATAAGCATATTACTTATTATTTATCTGAAATACGTAAAACGAGTTCTGATAACTAATGAGTTAATAAAAATAAATCACATGTACACTAAAAATAATATAATAACATAAATAATATTTAGGTGTATTTATTTGTACTCCATATGTATTCACTTGTAAGTAAAATTACTCAAAATTACATAAAATGCCCGAAATATACTAAATTAATGTTAAATAATTAAGTAAAATTACAAAAAAAAATAAAGGAAAAATAAGAAAATTTCTAGATTTGAGGCATAGCAAGTTGGGATTAAGTAGGAAAAATTAACCAATCAAATTAAGGCAACTAGAGAGCAAAAAAAGAAGAGGTAACGACCAAATGCCAATCCAAAAATTAAAGAAAGAATGTTAAGCAACTTTATAAATAACCTAACCTTCAACTGGAGCTCATTTGGTCAGTTAGTAATCAAGCAAAATTAGAAAGAAATCAGAAAGAGAAAGCTAGGGATCTTTAAAAAAACAAAAAAAAAAATAGCAAATTTAGCGTACAATTAGGACTTAAAGAGGGAACTTACAACCAACGGCTACTTAGAACTGAATTGCTGCCACCACCATACCTTATCCCCACTGCTTAGCCTTGCTAAAACCCCTACGACTACCACTAGTGGCTAGAAGTCCATCAAATAGGGGAGTCCAATTCTTAATTTGATTTTGTTAATTTTATAAAAATATTAAATGTATTTAGAAAATTATGAAATTTAGTATTTTGATGTTTTTATGCATATAAATTTAGGGGGAAATCTTAATTTAAAGAATTTACATTTAGAAATGTATAGTGCTTAAGAAATCCTATAAACTTATGCTTACTTCGATTTAAAAATGAATAGCCTTATAAGTATAGTTTTTTAGCTCAATTTTTTTGTGTAATCTATTTAAAGGATGCAAAATAGTGTTATGAAGAGATTTTTTGGAAATGAGTTTTTGAAAATTTTAAATAACTTTTAAGCCTTAAAATGATATATAAAATGAGTAATTTTGAGCTAATTTAGTAATTAAATGGATAATTAATGATTTAGTGTATAATTAGGTGTTTAGGAATATTAATATCTGATGTAGTATGCTATTTGTGGTATTTTATTTGTAGTATTTAGGATGTTAGATGTAATTATTATATGCATTATATAGTAAATATATGTAAATTAGAAATATGTGAAATTGGAAATGTAATAAATAAAAAATATTAAGTTAAAATTGATAATATAATAATAATAGTAATATTTAATAAATCTAGTAGTGTTACGCCCCGAAGTCACAAAGTTGCAACAGTCCCGCCGTATAAATCATTCTATGATAGTAACTGGCCTCACAGTACCTACTATAAACATAATTTACACAAGGCGTCGACAACTCCTCGCTTTGAAGTAAACAGTCCAATTAAATGTTTAACTACAATTAGGGTAAAGTTCACAACTTTTAAATAAACCTATATAATTATATGTAAAGTCTATAGAACTTCTCAGGAAATTTCTACATATATACAACAGTTCACTAATTTACATAATAATTATCAGTTTTTCATTCTCAAACTATGAAGGACATTCTCACTACACATCACTACTAAGTAAATTACTCCTCACACCCCTAAATTCAAAAGGACTAACCTTTGGATAATTGTAAGGCGGCATAATACTTGAAGTGTTCAAAGATCAGGACCTGCAAAAGGATCTATAAGGGTATGAGCAACTACAACTCAGTAAGTTGAATTGGAGACTCATGAATGCATACAAACACAAACAAGATTATCAAGCAATTATTTTCATGTAATACAACAATCAAGTGTCAGCGCACAACGTAATTCGATCCGTTTTGAAATCAGAGAAATTTCACCTACTCCAATCCGGGTTGAGGAGTTTCCATGTTATGCAACAGCTTACAACTAAACCTAGGCTTGTGCAATGGAGACCTCGCTCCTCCCGCAACTACCTTCGAATCATTGACTTCACCCTCACCGCAACCTCCTCTCATGTCACTTAGTTCAACTAAGGATGAAAAAGGGACCATTTTGTAATCCTGTGTTATTCCTTTCGAAGAGGTCGGTATTTGGTTAAAGAATCCTATGATCCCCTAATGGGTTACAATGCATGATATTTTTGGTTATTAGAATAGAATAAAATTAAATTTTATTTAGGGTGTTCAAACAATTTCACACCAATTCAATCAATCACAAAATCACTCACTTTACAAATTCAGCATGCATTCAAATACATCTAACACATGCGTAGACTATTTATAATTACAACCATATACAATCCTAAGTCTCTGAATACCATAAAATAACACTCTAATACAGTAAGTAATAACCCAACTTACTTGGAGTTTCTCAATCGCCCAATCATTTGATTATAAACCGATCTGTCTCTGGATATCTTATAATACAAATAGGTCATTTTAGTCCTTATACTTTAATGATTTATATTCTAAGTTATGATTTAGCTTTTATTTATTAATGATTCATTCTACCCTATTTCGAGGTTTGGTTCTTAAATCAGATTCTAGTTTTGATTCTGAAATCTTAAATATACTCAAATCCTAATATGAAATTAATCACATTAAGCTTGAGTATTCTAATATCCCATTAGGTCTAAATTTAGGATTCTAAACTATTTGGTACACGCTAATCCTAATTGGGGTATCGGATTTATTCCCGATGTGAGAAAATCTTACACTTTTTTATACAATTTCTTAAAATTAAATTTTATTTCAGATTTATTATATTTTGATTTCTATTATTATATTATCTAATTAAACCTAATTTTTTTATAATATTCCTAATTTTCTATAATTAGCACATAATGCCTTCATTACTTATACTTAATACTCCAAAGGCTATTATTAGGTTTCCACATCAGAGATTATTATCCCTAAACATCTAATTACTATCTAAATCAGTAATTAGTGTCTTAATCACCTAATTAACTCAAAATTACCCAATTTTTCCATCATTTTAGGGCTAAAAATTAACTTAAAATTTTTGAAAATTAATTTTAAAAAAATGGCTTCATAGCATTATTCTATATCCCTTAGGCATTCTATAGAAAAATTTTGAGTTCCAAACTACACTCCTAAGCCTATTTATTTCTAATTCTAATCATGCTCAATTTTGCTTAATTTGTTAAGAACCCTATATTTTCAGACGTGATTAAACTAAATT
This sequence comes from Lumnitzera littorea, assembly GCA_024138015.1. NCBI lineage: Eukaryota > Viridiplantae > Streptophyta > Magnoliopsida > Myrtales > Combretaceae > Lumnitzera > Lumnitzera littorea. Next base: position 8,666,372 of record JAMXBB010000003.1, on the reverse strand, counting down.
ACTATTTTCCCTTAAATCTATATAATAAAACCTCAGAATAACAAGTTTTATAATTTTCTGGGAAAAATAACTAATTTTAGGAAATTATACAAAATCGAAACAGATTAGAGACTTACTCGATCTGATGGCTTTTGGCCTTCCAACACCAGTCCAGGTGTGTCGGCCAGTCTAGGCGGTGGGTCTGGCATGGGGTGGTAGTAGTGGCTTGGTCCCAGATAGTGGTGGTGTGTGGGTTTGGCTCACTAGCCTTAACTACACAGCTTTTCTTTTCTTTTCTTTTTTCCAGTTTTTCTCTTGAATTTTCAGGTCTTTCTATTTTTCTCTAATCCCTAACTGTCCAAAGGAGTTCTCTGAATTTTTTTCCTATTTATAGACGTTTTTGGTAATTAATATGCATTAATTAGATATGACATTGCCTAATTTCCTTGATTTTTGGCTTTTGTATTGCTTAATTCCAATTGGATAATTTTTCTTCTTTTGTTCCTGACTTGCCACAACCAGATTTGCATCATTCCATACCCTTCTGATTTTTTTTTTGATTTTTCTTAATTAATTTAATAATTTTCTTTAATTATTTACTAAGTTTTTAGCCAATTTAAGAAATTTTGCATATTTTTACCTACACGTAAATACATGTGGGGTACATGTGAACATTCCTAATTATTATTTAGGTCATTTTATGATTTTTAGTATACATATAATCTATCTCTAGTAATTTATTAGTTATTAGATTACACTTTTCGTCTTTTCGATGATTAACAATTATTATACTTAAAATTTAAAAATTTTGTAGTCTCTTATTTTATTACTTATTTTCTTACATTCAAGTTTACGGGGTCATTTTTACTAATATTTATCTCCATAGTTTATAATTCGAGTTTGATCGGATCCTTTAACCGATCGCCCTAAACCTTGTGATCTAAGTTCAATCCTACAGTCTCTTGGCTTAATTTTAGGGCTTACAAGTAGGAAATGTAAATTTAGGTAATTATATGAAAAATGTAAAATTTTTCCACATCAGATGTAAATTCGATAATTAAATTAGGATTAGGACATACCGCATGGACTATAATACTAGTTAGGGGTTAAAAGTGATATTTAGGATACCTGAGTATAATGTGATTAATTTCACATTATAGTTTGGAATGCATTCTTAAGATTTACTTATAACACTCATAGTAAAAAACTAATTGAAACCATATTTGAAAACTGATTCGAAACTAACCTAAAATAGATCGGAAATAAATAATATATATAGAAAATTGAGTCAAATTATAACCTAAAGTTTATATATTATTATAAGGATATAAATACTAAAAGAGTATTTATATTATAGGACACGCGGAAATACGTAACCTATAACAGGATGAGTAAGCTAATCGAGGACTTCATGTAAGTTGGGTTTAATACTTCATTGTATTTAGAGTAATATGTTAAAGTACTTGGAGGCTTAGGGTTGTATATGATTGTGCTTGTAAGTAGTCTTACATACGTGTGCTTGTGAATCTCTGATTGCTTGTTGAAATTTTATGTTGTGTTGGATAATCTATTGTGAATTGAGTGGTGTGAGATTGTTTAGTCACTCTAAACTGAACTTAATTATAAATGACCTAAATAGCTCAATTAGACATGCATTGCAACCTTTTAGGAGACAATTATGATTCTCTAACCAAACATTGACATCTTCGAAAAAAATGCTAGATAGCATAATGGTTTTTTTTTTTTTTATCCTTAACTGAACTAAATGACAGGAGAGGAGGTGATAACTCTGATTTTAAACATATTTCACATGGTGATTTTATAGTATTTTCCTTACATTTTTTGTTTTCTTTAAAGAAATTGATACTTAATTGAGTAAAATTTTGATTTCAAGATTTGAATGTGTTCTAGGATCGAAAACGAAGAAAAGAAATCAAGTTTCACTCAATTCGGAGTTCAAACGAAGGAGTTATGAAGATTTGAAGTTATGTAGAAAAATTTGCCTAGGTGCAGAAAGTTACACGACCTGGGGATACGACCATGTCTCAGGCCGTGTCTGGTGATGAAAACAGAATTCTTATAATACATATATAAAAGTATATCTAAGGGTTTTGAAGAAAAAGGAGACATTAGAGAGGACGGAGAGACACAAGAGAAGAGAAGAGACTTGAGGAGAAGGAGAAGAAAAAGGCTAGAGCAATATCAACTTCAAGATTAGAGAGAGATTGTTCATCAACTAAAGGGTTTTCCATGGTTTATTTTATGATTTTGATGGAACTCGTTTTTAGATTCATTATGATAGCTTAAAATTCGAGTATTTAGGATTATGGAACCTAGGGTTTCATGTGACTTTTGGGTTGATTTATAATTTTCAATAAAGTTTCTATCTTTTCTTGATTCAATTATGTTGTTTAATTGGGTGATTGATAATTCTAGAGTGTCAATTTATGATATTATGCATGATGATTGAGAAATTGCATGTGTAATAAGATCTTGGCATAATTGGAGAGAATTACATGTATACTTAGAGATAAAATACATGTTTCTTCTAGAAAGTTAATTATTTGTGTGGGAATTCATTATACATTAATGCAATTCTAAGTTATATTACTAAGTGAAGAGATTCCGGTAAATAATTTAGGATTAGGGTTAATATGCTTGGGAAAGATATTAGCTTTAATTATGAATCCTTCCAATTAAGAATAATAGAAACTGAATTGAATATATTTTAAGTGATCACATGTTAAACACTAGGGGAAATAATTCCTAAATACGTTATTAATTTCTTGAAGTCGTTCGTAGTTTATTGCTTTCTAATTTGCTTAATCAAGTTTCATAATTAGTTTAGATAGTTAATTTCAGTATTTTTAATTCATTCAATTTATCACAATTTTTTGGTTAGATAATAAAGCTAAGGTTAATATTAGTACTCGAAGTCTCTGAGGGATCGATTCGGACTCACATCCGTTATATTAAAATTTATAGGTGCACTTGCCTCATATCAAGAGGTCACAATAAAGATAAGAGCAATAGTTTGAAAGATAGTTATGGGGGGAGTGGTGTCTTTAGTGCATAAGCCTAAGTTTGGTTGTAAGGTGTTACTTAAACATGAAAACTCCTCAACCTAGATTAGAGTAAGTGAAATTAATCTGATTTGACAATGGATCAAACCACGTTGTATGATGGTATTTATGCATTGCATTGCATTTAATTAATTGCTTGAAAACCCTGTTTATGCTTATTATGCATTCTTAAGTTTCCATTCCAACTTATTAAGCTATTGGTTACTCATATCCTTATAGATTTTTTTGCAGGTACTAATTCATATACCGTACTATAACTATCCTCAGGTTAGTATCTTTTTGAAGTTCTAAGCTAAGTGGGAGTGAGGATTAAGCTGGTTAATAAAATCAAGTCTTTTAGAATTTTGTTACTAACTCTTAAGTTTTTGGTTTAATTATGTAATATGTTACTTATCAGACTACCTTAGCATGTAGACTTTTCCATGGAATGTTGGACAGTATGAGTATCTTTATGTAAATATGACTTAAAGTTTTTGGTTATATATATAAATTCTATCTTTAATTATGAGTGACTGTTTACTTCAAAACGAAAAGTTGTGAATATCTTATATAAATCGTATCTATAATAGGGACTATAGGGTTAATTACTATCATAGATTGGTTTACATAGTAGGATTATTGCGACTTCACTGTTTTGGGGCATAACATGAAGTAGAAGAGGAAAATTAAACAAAAATTATAAAAAACAAAATGAGAGAGTGCAAATTAGGGATTTTCAAATCTAAAGGTCCAAACATAACTTGGGAAGAAACCAAGACCATTTGGTTACAAAGTGTGCAATGCTTAGGCCTACTAATGTAACCATCACCATTTGCACTAGTAAGTGCTCTATGTTCCCTAATTTTTCTCTAAAATTATAAAAATAGTAAATGAAGTCCAAAAATTTATGATTTTTGGTTTCCTTAGATAATTTTTCATGTGGGATTTGAAAATGAGATTAGATTTTGGAAATTCAAAGTGAAAATATAGGTTTCTTAAGAAATCATGCCTAAAAAATCATTTTTTCAAAAGCTTAAATGATGTTATTTTAATGTCAAAATTTTTGTACAACTACTACGTAAAATCTACTTTGATTTTATGTAAAAGGTTTTGTAAAATTAAGAAGTCGTACTTTTAGTACCTTTGACCTACCTTGAATAGTGTGTTGGAAGTATTTAAAGAGGGAACTTCATTAAGTAAATTGATTTGTAAATGCTATATAATAACTAAAGTTAAGTTATGGAATGCTGAACTAGTTTGGTAGAGTATAGAAATAGGGGAATTGATGTTGAAATCGTATGATTTGATAATTTTACAAAGTGTTTTGCATAAGTTATAAGTTGGGTTAGAAGTTTGGTCAGAACCTTAAGTGAATGAAAATGTGAAATAACTTGATATTCATAAACTAGGTTAGAAGTTAACTTAGAGAGTTGGTTGATTTTGTATACATATATGTATTTTTAAGACAATTTCTTATAACTTATATGTGTGTTTAGCTATATGGATAATTTAGGTTATGTACTAATAATAATATAACGGTTGAACATTAAATAAGTGTTTTATTGAAATCTTTTACTTTGAAATCAAAATGAGGTAGTAAGGGTATGGAATATATCAATATTTATGATGTAGTCAAGATGGTTAGAAATTGTGACAGAAGATACATTGCAGAACCTTATATGAAGAAGGTGAATAAAAAACTGGGTGAGAAGATATCCTGGACAAAAGTTATCTTAAAAGAATTAACTCCAAGTGTAGAAACCCCATTTTTATCCTATTTACATTCCATCTTTAGTTTAGAGAGCCTTGTTTTTTTCGAAAAGGCTAAAAGAAGGAACAATACAATATATATATATATAAAATAAAAGACAAAAAAAATTGAAAAATCATAAAAGATGTGTTGTAGTAGTCCATTTAGATTAGTTCTAAGCTGAAATAACCTTTAAAAAAAATACAAATAACCCCTTTAAACTTTGATTTAGATAAGAAACGAATCTTTAAACTTTCAAAGTGTGATTTTTGACTACTTAAACTTTGATAAATTAATAAATAACCCATACAGGTTGAGAATAACTTTCTTAAATTTTGATTTTGGTGCACAAATATCCTCTTAACTTATCAAAATATGCTTTAAGACCCCTTAAACTTTTACCATAGTATGACTTTTTTTAATTAAAAAAGGAAATGTGTTTTATATGACTAATTTATTAAAGTTTAGGAGGTCAAAAACTATCTTTAAAAGTTCAAATGGTCAATTTACACTTAAGTTAAAGTTTAAGGGAGTTATTTGGAATTTTCTCATAATTTTTTAAGGTCAAAAAAGGCTTTTAGATTCAAAATAAACATATGCAACCAAATTAGGAATTTCATACAAGAGTAGGCATTTGTTAAAAATCAACTTTTCTAATCCAAGTTCAAATAACTTATTTTGAAAAATTACGAAAATTCATATTTTTAAGAGACTGTGGTCTTAAATTGTATCTTAATTGGATTTAAAATGAATGTTTTATGGCCATTTAAATTTTTGAGAAAAATCGAAAAGCAAATAAAAATTAAGTTGCTAATTTGATTAAATTGAATTAATATTGAAAATATTTAGAGCATATTTTTAGTAGACTCTACATTTTATTGAAGAGCATAGCTTGAATTTTTATAAGTTAGATTGTAATCTCTAGGGTTTCAAGCTCCTAAATTTAGAGCGTCAAGCAACGTTATCAATTTTAGTTCAAACTTTACAATAAAGTTAGAAAAGTTGGACAAAGTAGCTTAGTAAAGTTAATTTCCCAAAATAAAGTATATAAAAAGTTTAATTTAATAAAAATGCAAGTTTACTGGTAAAACCATTATTTATTGAAAACTTAAAGTTCAAGCTTTGAGATACAATGAGATCTAAGAGATAAGCAATTTAGCCTATGAAAATAATAAATGAAGTGACATTGTATATAATATGGATGTAATATATTGAATATATATAATATGTATTAGATATATATATATATATGATAATATAAAATTATAAAATATAGGAAAATAATACAAATACGATTATAATTATCCAAAAGTAACTTGATGAGTCATCAAACTCATCCAAACATGATGTCATGGCATGGGAACAACTTAGGATAATGAGTCATCAGCCAAATTATAAGGATATGATACCTAGCACCTACTTACATGGTGTCACACTTAGAGAATGACACATGGCACTAACTTTTTCTCATGAAACCGACCCTAGTTCTATAAATAAGCCACCTGCACTTCATTTACAACATTTTAGAAGCTTGGAAATATAAGAAAACTGCTTAAGAAAAATTTAGAAAAATAGGACAAAAACAAAGTTCGATCTAGTCATGTATGGTTCGCACATCAAATGAAAACTTGACATTAAGTTGCTTTAGGGGTTTGAAGGATGGCTGTGAGGGGACATGGGTTAACAATGTAGTGGCTGAAGGTTGGTGGTTTGGCTTGCTCTCTATTTTCCTCTAGTAAGTTCTCCTATTTTCTAAAAATGTCAAACCTTAGTAATTAAATATGAAAAATTGTATTTTGGGGTTATTTAGGCACATATTAATGTGCTAATTTTATTTTGATAAAATCATGAGTAGAAATATAGTGTATTTAAGAAAGTACCTTATTTAAGCGAAATTTGAAGGAATTTTTAGAAATATTAAATGTTCTTATTTCAACTTGAATTTTTGTATATAATATACTTAATTTACAAAATAAATGTGTTTACTATTTATTATGCTTATTTTGAATAAAACTAGCAGTTTTATTGATTTTTTGAAATAATTAGTTTTCAAGTAAATTAATTGATGAGCCTAACATATTTTGACTTTTGGGAGTTTAAGATGATATTAGGAATACTTTGGTTTTTATCATTTAGATAAAGTTGCCTATTTATGTATTTTCTGTAATTTCGAGTTAAAAATGCTATTTTTGTAAAAATAAGCGATAAGCTAGTTAAGTATGATTGTTGGTCAATATTAAAATTATATATTTTTGTGAGTTCATGGTATTGATCTTAGAATTAATTAGCTCGTATACTATTTATGATGTATTTTCCTAATATAACCCTATATATTAGCCTAAGTTGTAGATAGTAATTAATATTGTTAAGATATTTTCTAGTACATATAGGAATCTACATTTTTTGTCCATAATATGTACTGAATAGTTTGGGAAATGTGAAATTTTAGGATTTTTAGTTTATAATCAAAGCTTGTTGGAATCAATTATGAAGTTATGATAATGTACAATCAATTTGGTAGAAAAAGGACATTTTGATCTTATAATCATATTGATCAGTTTTATCGCTTAAGATACTTGAATAGTACTCGAAATAACAATCATGAAGATATAAAGTTTACTAAAATCAAATAAGAAATGAAGAAGATACGGTGAATCAAAGTTCAAAAATGTAATATTGGAAAGATAAGCAAAAGCAAGCTTATAGGGGTTTGGTTTCAACTCATAGTTAACTTGGGGGCTATATGTACTTTTCCTAGGTGTGATAGGTAAGGAAGGACAATATTGTGAAGTATAGGATTTGCACTACTATTAAGCCTTGATAAATGGCTATTTTTGTTTTTCAACAAGCAAACTTATGTCTACTTGACTTAGAGTCAATTGTGTAGTAAACTACAATTATGTGATTGATTGATTGTGTTTGTGATTTCATTGAATGCATATTGATTGAGTGAAATGTTTTCTTCCTATATGAATAATTTGCCCAGGCATCTTATTGCTTGGAAAACTTGGAAAATGAACTAGCCTTCTAGGTGTTCACCTAGATAAACCTTATGTGAAAGGTTGAACTATAAAGTTTGGACACAAAGTTGGAACTAGGCTAATTAAGTTGTTCCTAGTGTTGAACCTAAGATTCATACCTAATATTAGGTGGTTATATTGCTTGCAACATTCATGGCATGACACGAAAGGACCTATGGGTCAAGTTTACTAAAAATCAAAATATCACTTAGTTAGGTTTTAAGTAAATATATTTGCATTGCTTAATCAATTCCAGCTATTCCATGTAGTTTCAACTAGGCTAGGTGTGGTAGCTCGTTATTGCCTTAATTTCCAAGTCTTTCTATCCAAATGTTTGTGAGCATTGACTAACCAGATGAGATATGGTCTGGGCTAGGATATCTTTATTGATGCGTGTTATGTTCATAAGTATAACATGTATTCCTTGCATAGATAACTCTTGTCTTGGTAATTCTTGACATATAATTGAATGCCTTGTGGTAAAGAGGCTTGTGATTTTCTGTTATATTTATGCTATGTTTTATTTTATCCACTCTTACTTAACTTATAGAGAGTTTAAGGGATACTTATATGTCCTCAGGTTAAGAAGAAATTTGAGTAGGCACTACTATCAGCTGGGGGAAGACTTTTGAAAGTGCATACAATAGAGTCAACTACTTTAGAAACGAAGCCTTACTATAATTTGGTTATAATTCCAAGAAGGGTCTACATAAACATGATAACAAAAAAAAAAAAAACCTACTATGCTTTAAGTTTAAGTATGTTTAAGATTGTACATGTATGATGTCAATAGGCATATAGCTGGACTTCATTGTGGTCCTCTTTTGTTATAAATAGTATTTTTGTTAAATATAAATAAGTTAGTGGTTTTGATGTTGTATCATGATCAATGTGGGTTGTGATACGAATAACTAATCAGGTTTTGTTTTGGATGTCTTCAAAAAAGAGAGAGAAAATGAAAAATAAATAAATAAATGAGAGAAGAATAAGAAATCACCATGAAAGAAAAGGAAAAAAAAAATAATACGTACTGTGGCACGTGTCAACATAAGGCTGTACTACATGAAACTATGTAAAACTCACTACATGGCGCTAATATGGCACCACATTATGCCACTCATAATGCACCATGTGGCACATAAGATCAAACACATGCCTTCTTTGTTCTCCCCCATTCCTTGTCACGAATAGAAGCTTAAAGGTTTGTTTTTGCTTAAAAATGGCAAGAGTACTCAAAACATGATTTCAGCTACTTTTGGCCACAAAAATTTCTAAGAATTTATGGGATAAAAAGGGTACAAAAAATGCTATTTGGGCATCTCCAATTTTTTATCTTTTATTGAAGGAAATTTGCAAAATAAAAAATCAAATTCGGGTAATCAATAAATGGGTATATCTCACACCTAAGTTAAAATTCATAAAACTGAGGAATACCCTTGCATTATATCATTTGATATCAACTCACGAGCAAGGATATCTTCCATGAGCTATATGTACCTTAGATTTCCATTATTTTGTGCAAAAACATGTTTGATTTTGGCCAAAAATGGAAGAACCAAGTTTGCATACCTAAGCTTACAATTCTCATCAAGATTTGATTTTTCCCTCACATAGACATTTCTTAGGTATCACCCATGACTTGTAGCTAAAAATAGAGGTCCTCTCTATGCATTTAAGCAACTCTTAAGTATTGCAAACGTCCCTATTGGTATAGATTGCAAGGTCTCTCTAGAGCTTAAAATTCCAATATCTACTACTCTCTTCAATTTCTCTCATTATGGAGCAAATTGAAGAGAGGAAAAAATAGTTGAAGATTCTTTAATCATCCTAGAGGAAAACCCAGGTCTTGGTTGCATTCAATTTCATTTTGGTTGAATTAATTTGAATTTGAAGTTTTTAAAGTAATTCTAGAGTTTATTCATATCAAGCTTAAAGTTTTTGAAGAAATTGGTGGAGATAAGCTTAAGTCTCTACAAATTGACTTTGAAGTTTCATAGAACAACCTCTCTAGAGTTCAAAGCCGCCGACTTCACCCAAAGGATCGGTCAAAAACCATCTAAACCGGCTATGGGTCCGTTGCATGCTGGAGGTAAGTTCCTTGTCCTTATTCATATGCATTGTATAGTATAAAAAAAAATTAAAAAATTTGAAAATAAAAGTGTTTTTGATCTTGTGATGTTATGATTTCAATTTAATGATGTGTTTTTACAATAACTAATTTTTGTCAATTAATTTTTAATATGTTTATGATTTTTTTTTAAATATGTATGAATAAGGCTTTTCCTAAAGAAAAGGAAAATTCTAAAAAAAATAAAAATGTGTGTTTGATCTTGTGTTGCCTGGTGTGATTAAAAATATTTTTTTTTTTCTAATATCTAATATTTTCATAAATTTATTTAATATACTTATATTTATTATTTTTTTTAACTAATATGCATGTTTAGGTCTCAATAAAAAAAATGAAAAGATGAAAAAAATAATAAAAAGGTGTGTTGATATTTTTGTTGATTGTTTTATTATTCATGATTAGGTCTTAATAATATGTTTACAAGTCTTAAGTTTTTATAAAAGTAATTAGTATGTTTTCACTTTAAATATGATAACTCAAAATTTAAGTTGTAAAATTACAACTACGTGAAAGTTGAGAACTAAGAGAGTGACCAATATTGTCCCATTATTAAACAGTGCATGGCTGTCGGTGCTAGAGCATGTATCTCAGAGACAATGATGATCGCAATCTTGAATCCATTTCCTAGGCATGTTTTTCATATCTTGGTTTGTTTAATTTCATTAAGATTTCTTTTGTCTTTTCTAATTGTAATTAAGAACAGGAAAAGAATCAAAACATGGTCACATCATTTGAGTACATGCTTTCTTGCCAAAAATTTGGCCACTTTTTTCCACAAATGCAACCTGTGTTTATCATGTGCATTTTTTGGTCTTACTGGCTATTTATTTAAGGGGCGGCTTATATTTCTTTTGTCAGTTTTCCCGACAATAATGTCTTGCTCGTGACATTCTTTCAATTCGCCAGATGTGGCTCATGTAGTAGGTAATTAAAACAACAAACGTCTTGTCCGCTGTCAGGAGATTTTGTCATGGAAAATGTGTTTTGTACACTTAAATATGTCGGATCCGTTGTATATTTTATATAGGTTCCATAAATTTAAGATCCTAAAATTTATCATTATTTAGATTGAATTTTTCCGCAATAACATTAACCTATTACCTTATAATTAAAAAAAAAAAAATGGACTTACGTGTAGGAGTAAAGTTTTGGATAAACTTCCAACTCATCATCAATTGTCACCTGCAGACTTTTCTCATAGTTCATCATTCAATAATAATATCAACATGCATTGAATTCAGAGTGCACTAAATCAAAATAACACTAGATTACGTATCTCGCATTGCATGATTGGACATGATATTGTCTTAGCATCTAGGTTTTGCAGACAGAAATGAGTTAAGGCAATATTTGATTACACCTAATATCAATCATCATTTTCCTCCTTTTTCTTTCAATTATTTCATTTCTAACTATTATGCTTGATGTTTAACATTGGTTGGAATACAAGATAAATTGACCCTATTTTTCATAGTAATTTTACAATTTTATTTCAACAGTGTTATAAATTTTTTGTTAATAAAAGTATAGAAGGCAATTTCGAGGCTGAGTCATTTATTCTTAAGCCTTTCTATTTGTCCCCCATAACTTTCTAAGGAGTTTTAATTTTTCTTTTTAAATCTCAAGTTCTTACAATTAGTTGAAAGCAATTCCCTTCTATAGTTATCCGAATGATTTTGTCGGGTGGAATTTTTTTATTATTATAAGTGAAACATAGAGCATCATAAATTATGATCCAAAATTTTCTACATAAAAATAACGTGTCTTTTCTACTTGTACCATCTTCTTTATCATAAACTGAAATAATTATACTAGGAGTTGGTCCATATTTATGGTGCTATGTTGAATTTCCTTGGATAAGCTATGATAAGAAAGATGGATTTCTATCCATTTATTTATTAAAACTTAATTTATATCATTCATTATATTAAAATAACTTAATCTACTACTTGGATAACTAATCAATAGGTTTTATGAATAAAAAATTAAAAAGCTAATTAACAAATAACATTAAACTATATAAAAAAAAAACTTCTATAGTATTTTATATTGGCTAGCATGACAATAATACCATATTATTAGCGTTACTATAAAAAAATCTAAAAGAAAGGATGCAAATATGATGGTAATCGAGGATGACCTTATCTAGACTGTGGAGGTTGGTTTAATTTTCCTTGAAACTTAGGACAACCATTTTTCTTCTTTTTAGATCGACGATTTTCTTTTTTTCTTTTTTTATTTTTACCTTCTAGAAAATAGTGATTCTAATTAGTTTAGTTAAATATATTTGATAATCAAAATAGTTATGGTTAATTTTTCTTTCTTTAAAAACAGGCATGGATAAATTTTATGTAGAGATACAAGTAACCTTATTTATTTAAAATACCAATTTAGCAAATTGTCAAAGGAGAAATCGACGTTGTTAATATAATGATTCTTTCCATCCATTTCAAAATGTTGGATGAACTCAAACCAAAATTGAAAAGTTTAAGAATTCAACTAAAAAAGTAGTAGAATTTGAAGGACTAATTTCGTTCAATTCTCAAACTAATTCAATAGAAATTTAATAAACTTGATGAAGGTACTCTTAATTTTACTTTGTCATGACCATAAAGGGGGTCTATTAGGATTACTTAAAATTTTCATATTATATGTGCACTCATGATTTAAAAATCATCTCGCAAGTCAGAGATTACAAGATTCTAAATAATTAGTCACTAAAGTTTTTATTTATTTATTTAATTAACTTACGACTACATATATGTGACTATAGATATCTAGTAAGCCACTGTCCATTAGAACCATAGAGAATCGGTATCTTTTATCAAACAATAATATTAGCTAGTAAAGTTCTAAAACTCAAATTTACTAAAGTCACAAAATTTAAATGTAGTATTAATAATTATATATATAATAATTCAAATGAACTACATAGTCTGTCTTCAGAGTCTAACTTCTATGCATCTCAATGTTGATATTCAACTGTCAGTTCTTAACTCATGCCCGATCATCTAGCAACCTACAAAAAAACACTATTGGGAAGTAAGCTATAAGAGCTTAGCGAGTTATCTCTCGTACTATATCAACAAATAAGTTATCAAACAATTTATTACTAAATATATGAATGCATGAACAAACAGTATGCCAAACAAAATATATGTAGTTAACCGATGCTACATACAATATCGAATTTAACACTCTTTAAAGTAAGGGTTGGAGATACATCAGCACCAATCACAACCGAGCTCTAATATTTGGGTTTTTAACCTTATATCATTATATATATATATGAATTCTCTGTTTCACAAAATAGGTTTCCATTTCCAACAGTCAATAGTATACAAATATCTAAGTCTAGCGGTGAGGTAGCTCCCACAATCCACGCTCACACCCTACAGTGGTGGTCTCTAGATGCGACCCCCAACCACCTATGGTTAGCGTCTCCGTTGCCAATAGAACCCGTAAACCAAGGATAGGGTCTTGTTGTACCAATACTCCTGCACTGTACTAATCAAATCATGTGAGAATCCATTCATCCAAGACCCTTCATTACCAACTGCGTGAGGTGACGACCAAAACATTATATGCAATGTTCATGCTCTATACATGATCCGTTTAATTTTAGTTAGGTTAAATATGATTAAGTAAATTTATGAGGTGGTCAAATATTATTAACAAGTCATTTAAATAATGCAACAATTAATTATATAACGAAATCTTCAACTATCATATTTAACAGTATTTTGCACAATAATCAATCAATATCAATCGCATGCATAACTCGAATCTTCATGCATTAAATTATTAATATTTAATTCATGTGCACTAACTAGAAGTACAAAACAAGTATAAAGTCATCGGAAGTATTCACTTGATCATAAATGATGTTAGGGATTATAATAGCCCAAAAGTAAATCGGTCTCAATCTCAGGATTACCTAACATTAGGGGAATATGGAAAGCAGTAAGTTTGGGAATTAATAACTAAACTAGTATGCTAAATCGTACCGTTTACTTATATTGGTTATTGATTTACTTGAAATCATCGATGCAAACTTTTTATCAAATCGCATATAACTTTTTCATTTTAACTCGGATCGTTATGAACTTATAGTTCATTTTGATCGTTTTCAAACGTATTTTCTCGTAGCGAAGTCTGTTTTGGATGTTGTGACTCGCAATTTGAATTGTAACATAGAAATATCACAAAATTTATTATTTTAATTTGAAAAATATAAAATACTAACTTTAGCTTTTTCTTAATATATTTATGATTTAATAATTATTTAAATCATATAATTGATATTTTTATTATTTTAAGCATATTTTTCCTATTTTTGAGATTTTAGTCTTATTACAATTATTATTATTATTTATTGCTATTATTTTTATTATTTATTATTTTCTTATTATTAATTTGTTTTTTACGATTTACATATATATATTCATGTACTTATACTATATTTAATTAATTTTATAATTTACTTTAATTTGTAATTCCTAATTTACGATAATATACATATATATATTTTTTATATGCCCACTCTTTACATATTTATGAATTTATTTTATTTAGTAAATATTATTATATTATATATACTACTTACTTAATATTCGGTATATTACATATATATAATATGTTATAGATATACTATATATTATATATACATTCACGCCACATATATGTATACCTATATATATATATAATATAACTTACATGTATATATATATATATATATATCTACAAAATACTTATACATACTATACGAATACATATGAAAATGAAAAACATAAATACATACCAAATTCCTCTTTCACGTGTACAACTATATATATATATATTTATTTATTTTGTAAAAATAGTAAATACTTACTTGATATATCCTTATGTATACATACATATATTCATGTATTTTTATTTATACACTTATGTATACTCATATACCGTATATTATACTTATATATATACACGTCTACATACATATCTTTATACATACATATATATCTTAATTTAATTACTTATGCATACATACATGTATTGGGAATGTAATATTTACTAAAATACAATACAAATACTACATATATACATGTACATACCATATAACACATATATATACTACTAAAATAATTTTACTTACCTATTATATTTGATTTTTCTTCTTCTTTTCTTCCTTCTTCTTCTTCCTTTCTTCTTATTCTTCACGGTTTTGTTTTGGGTTTCTACTTTGCTTTTCTTTTCTTTTGTTTTTCACTTTGTATTTTTGGTTTTGTAAATTTCCAGGATTTTGGGGTGTAAATGTTGCTGATTTTGCAGCATATAATATAAAAAAAATAGAGAGGCTTATCCTCTTCATTTAGGTATTAATTAGGATTAGATATTTACATTATTCTTTTGTCCTTTCTCTCTTAAATTGTGACACATGTACATCTCTTTTATACACATGGGCTGTTGAATTTTTTTGCAGCTATAATTTATGTGTAAGGTAAGGAAAATAGGAGAAAAGAAGAAAAGAAAGGAAAAGAGAAAAAGAAGGAAAGAAAAAGCAAAAAAATGGAAATTAAAAATAATTATATATAATTTTTATAAACTTAAAAATCATAAAAATAATCATCATAAATTAATTTTGGAATTTTTGTGAAAATTTATCAATTTAATTGGTACCCGTTACAATTATAATTTTTATAAGTTATTATAGCGATTTCATTAAAATTTTACGCAATTACGCGATTTAGTTAATAATTGCAATGGACTACAATTATATCACTATTGAGTAATATTTAATTATTTTATAGGCTTAAAGTTATAATTTTAGAGTTTTGATTAAGTTCGAGTTCGATTTCGAGTATTTGCGTGCACATCGGATTTAAGGTTTTTGTATGCGATTTAGGTTTTGATAGATTTTTTTATAGTTTTTACTACTTATAATATATTCAAATTTATAATTTATTAAATTTTTATCTTACTCGACTTTAATGACTTATCAAGTCATTTACAGTATTAGGGTTCAATTATACTCTAAAATAGCTAAATTTGCGGGGTTTACATATTTCATTTGGAAAAGTTAGAGGACTCTATGGGATAATGGGACTATTTTTATATTTTTCCCATATTTTCTTTCATTGATAATTATATTTAGGTTGACTAAATATACTATATATGTAGATGGCTAAATTTGCTCTATTAATATACTATGTTAAGCTCATTATTAATTTTGGTTTGATTCGTTGGGCTAGGTGATTAGGTTTAAAGAGTCTACTCTATATTTAAAATGACTTACAAAGATTTAGTTTGGTGAGCCTAGAACCAATAGTTGAATAGTTTTGCCCGTCAGGCTCATACATACATGGGAAACGAGAAGCCTTCACTAAGCTTTTTCAAGATAACTATGAAATGAACAAACTCTATCTCGTTTGTCATCACTGAGGTGATTCGATAGCTATCATCTAACCCAAAAGTTTATAACTACTCACTCAATTCTCCTCATTATTACAATTCCAAAAATTAGAGAAATAGTGTTTATTATGCAATAATCTCTATGCTTAAAGATCAAACAAGTAATTTAGGTAAGTATCAATCATAATTGCCTAAGAACTACAAGGTCAATGCTTAAGATTCCTTAAGCTTTGTCACTTGTGTACTTGAAATACTAATACAACCTATTCATCCTCCTATCGTCACCATAGAAAACAATCAATCTTTTATTTGTCTTAGGAGATTTTTGTTATGGATAATGCATTTTGTACTCTTAAATCTATGAGACCTATCATTTATTCTATACAACTTGACAAATTCAAGGTCCTAAAATTTGTGGTCTATTTAGACTCAATATATAGGAGAACATTCTCATATGAGATTTACAGAGTTTCTATCCTATAAAATGTGATAAAAAAAAAAAACAATGAGAATAAACTTAAGTGTACAAATAAAATTTTGGACACCCTTTCTACTCTTTATCAATTATTATGATGCATATTTTGCCATGGTTCATCTTTATATACCCTACAATTTCTGCTAGTCGGGGTAGGTTAAGAAATGATGAAGTGGTACTACATTCAATAATAATTCAACGTGCAATAAACCTCACCATGCGCCGACATAAATTGGAACAAGATAAATTAATAATCATTCACTTATAGTAATTGGCAATGTGATAAATAAGGGTAAGTGGACAATGGTGTTATACATGATATCTGTTTGTATCCTACTTGACTAGTAAGATATCAATTTTTCAAAATTTACTCCTATAAGATAGGATAGGTAGATTATACTCCCCTAATAAAGTTTATGAACTATATATTAATGAATGAAAAATAATCTTATATCTTTTGGTATAAAAGCTGAAAGAATAAAAATTATATTATACATATGTTGAAAAGAAATGGCTCAAGCGCAAGATTAACCTAAACCTAAAACTTCTTGTGTCTTTCTTGGTAACATGCATGTAACTCAATGCTTCCTCTATTTTACTATCTTTTTGTCTCATCTTTTGTAAAACCCAAGTTAAAAATAAAAATAATAAATAAATAAATTTAAGGGAATTAAAAGAAATAAGTAATTTTTATATCTAAACTTTAGTATGTCATGTAAATTGATATCAAGTACTAAAAGCAAAAGTATCATGGGAAAAGATTCAGACATTGGTATAGCATGTAATTAAGTATCAAGTACTAAGGGTAAAACTATCATGGGAAAAGATTTAGACATCGATATGTCATGCAATTACACATTAATGCTAGGGGGCATTTTAGTTTAAGAAAAAGTTATACTTTACTAAATCATCTACATGTACATTACAACTACCATAATTCCCTCTCACAAAACCTACAATACTATCCAAGAAACCTATAGTACTCATCTCAACCCCAATTTCCAAATCAAGATTTGTGGCACTGAAAGAGGAATTCTTCAAGGATCAATCTTTCCTCCTTAATCAAGTAAGTTATCCTTCTATCTTCATTATACCTTTTCCAATTTTTGCTTTTAGGTTTTCTTTAATTTTTGGGAATGGAAGTGTTGATATTGTTAGTATTGTGGTGGTGATGCGATTGTGATGTAAAGCACATCCTATTGGTATCGCAGAGTGGTGTTAGGATGTATAGTATATGTGTATCGTGTATTGTGTGTAAGTTTGTATGTGTGTTCGGTATAGTGTGTATTCTATAGGCATCGTAAAGTGTGTGGTTGGCTAAGTAATAGTTGTGGTCATGTGGTGGTGTAAAATGTATGTATGTGCATGAAATTGAAGTAGTAAGGTGCACTATGTGTATGCGTATGAGATAACATGTTGGGAGTTGTGTGAGTGTCGGTGTTGTGTGTATATATATTAAGGGTAATATTGGAAGGATATACGGAATATGATTTAGAAGCTTAGAGTATGGAGTTGAGGGTAGAGTTAAGGAGAAAGAAGTATCAAGTTATGAGATTATGAAATTCTAAGCTAGCTTTTATATCTTAGACAGGTACTAGAGGACACGTAGTGTTGGAATAACTTAAGATAAGAACTCTAAGTATGGGATACATGTTTGTTGAATGTGTATGTTAGGATAGTGAATATATATATCAGACTAAATCGAACTTAGACTTAATTTGTATGGCTGGTTATGTTTGGCTTTGACCACCCATTGGTCGGGTTTAGTGGTGTCGATGAGGCACCTGGTAATCTTTACGCGATGCTATCCCCTGTGAAGTCCCATAATGAAATGATCCAAGTATATTTAGGTTGGTTTATGGCACTCGAGTCTTGGGTAGTACCCAACACCAATACTTATGTAATATTTATATATATATTATTTATTAGGGGTCATGAATAACCTCAAGTCTCAAGATATTGAAACTGTGATGGCTGTAGGCTTAAATAAAACATTAAATCTATTGCCTGTTGCATTTATAAGCGATATTTGTTTGCATATGTGTTTCACTAATACTTGTGTTACATGTGCATGGGTATAGTATCCAATATTAGGCTTTAGCTTACCCTATGAGGATTGTTATTTTCAATTGTAGGGACAGATTATGAGATAGATGATAGGGTTTATGCAGAGGATTACGGATTTGATTGCATTTACTATGATGAGTAGGTAGATTACTACAATTATGAGGATGGAGCCGAAGCATTGTAGTTAGTTGTAGGTGTGGACTAAAGGGATTTGTATTTATTTCCTTTATAATTGTTTATTTAGGAGATCCATGTGGTTTTGGAGTTGCTTGTGAGTCATGTTGCTAGATTTAGTAGTTTAATTGTTATTAGAGCTATGAGACTCCAAGTTATGATTTAAAGTTCTCTCGTGTTTTAAGTTATGAAGTGATGATATTTTTAATTGTGTTATTACTTTTGACTGTGGAGTTGATGTAAGCCCTAAAACTAGCAATTCGAGATTTCAATCGGTTGAAAGACCCAATCGAGCCTAAATTATAAAATAAAGTTAGAAATATTAGTAAAATGATCTCGTAAGTTTGAATTTTGAGAAAATAAGCAATAAAACAAAAGAATATAAAAATTCTAAATTTTAAGTATATAACTTATTATTTATTGAAAATGCGTAAAATGCATTCCGATAATTAACGAATTGCTAAAGATAAATTATATGTATACTAAAAATCATAGAATGACCTAAATAATATTTAGGAATATTTATTTGTACTATATATGAATTTACATGTATGTAGAAATACGCGTAATTATTTAAAATACGTGAAATGTACTAAAATAATAAGAAATAATTAAAAAAATTCATAATTAATTAAGAAAAAATCAGGAAAAATATAGAAAAATGAGGAAAAGTCCAGAAGTGGGGCGTGGCAATTAGATATTGAAGAAAAAAAATCAACCAATTAAAATGCAACAAATAGAAAGTGGAAAAAAAAAAAGATAAGGCAATTGTCTTGTCTTATTAATGCACAATAATTTCATTAAAGCCCTATAAATAGCAAGAAAAATTTAGAAGCTCATTCGGATAGTTAGAAATTAGAGAAAATTAGGGAGAGGCAAAAATTGAGAGAAAAATTTTGTTTAGAAGAAAAATAGAAAAAACTGTGCAATTAGGACTTTTAAAGAAAACCCACATCAGACGAGCAGCTGGGAGTGGAGGCCACCACCACCATACGGTGGTGGCAGTGCCTAGACCGGCCGATAAGGCTACGGCGGCCGACGATGGTTGGAGACACCTAGATCAGTGAGTCCGATTTCTAGGCTAATTTTGTGTAATTTTGTAAAAATAGTAAATATTATTATAAAATTATGAATTTTGTTATTCTGAGATATTTTTGTATGTAGTTTTTAGGAAAAATATTATTTTGATGAAAATATGTCTTGTGATATAGGGTCCTTAAGAAATCATGTAAAACTAAGCATGTTTCGGTTTAGAAAGAAATGACCTTAGGAGTGTAGTTTTGAACCCAAAATTTTTGTGTAGATTATTTAGATGATATAAAACAATGCTATGAAGCCCGTTTTCAAAAATTAATTTTTGAAAATTTTAGATGATTTTTAAGCCATAAAATGAGGCATAAAATGGGTAATTTAGGGTTAATTACTGATTTAGTGAATAAGTATGTGTTTTAGGATGTTTAAATCTAATGGAGTATGCTACTTGTAGCATTTAGGGTGTTAGATGTAATTATGAGGTTAATTATATAGTAAATAAGTAATATGGAAAAACAGTACATTTTAAGTTAATTTTGTAAATTAGGGTAATTAGGTGTAAAATTTGATTTAGGATGAATTTAGATATTTTGAAATGATAATTGATGTTGGGAGATAATAATTAGAGTAATAAAAATATTAGATGTGTATTATGTACATAATAGGTGATAATACATAATTATTAGAAATATAATAAATAGAAAATATTAGAATAAAAATTGATATTATGATAAGAATAAAAATATACAATAAATTTGATAGGAAACTTGAATTTATGTAATTATATGAAAAATATAAAAAATTTCTCACATCAGGAGTGAATTTGGTACATTAATACGGATTTAAGTGTACCGAGTGAAATAAAATACTGACTAGGGGTAATGATAATATTTAGGAGATCAGGAAGTAATGTGATTAATTTCACATTATGGGTTGAAACGAATTTCTATGATTCGAGTATAAAACAATACTTAGAAATCGAACTAGAACCTAATTTAAAAATCGATGCGAAAACTGAACCCAAACCTAGAATAATTGTAAAAGACTTAAGACCTAGATAATTAGGCATATTAAACCCTAAACAAAACATAACAATAAGCATTATAGGATAAAATGAACCTATAATAGTTACATGAAAAACTAAAACCACGTTTATGTTATAGGGATGATTCGGCGATGGCCTAAGCAAATCGGACCTCGAGTGAGTGAGCGAAGAGTCGAGGTAAGTTGGGATTAATACGTTGTTGTATTTTGGAGGCTTAAGATTATGCTTAGTTGTGCTTGTTAGATAGTTGGATGTGTGCATGTGCTTGATTATGAGTGATGCTATGATTTTGTCTATTGTCCTAGCTTGTATTGTATGATTTGTATCAAATAATTGATCACCCTAAACTGGACCTAATCAAATATACGACCTATAATCATAATCGGACCTACATGGCAACCCATTAGGGGAACTTAGGACTTTCCAGCTAAATACCGACCCCTTCGAAAGGGACAGTGTAGGATTGCAAAATGGTCCTTTCTTCATCCTTAGTCGAACTAAGTGACAGGAGAGGAGGTCCCGGTGAGGGTGAAGTCAATGGTTCGAAGGTAGTTGCAGGAGGAGCGAGGTCTCCATTACACAAGCCTGGGTTTGGTTGTCAGCTATTGTATTAATGGCAACTCCTCAACTCGGATTAGAGCAAGCGCAATTTCTCTAATCTCACGACGAGCCGGACAACGTCATACAATGGTATTTGCTTGAACATGCAATGGCATTTGCTTGAACATGCATTGCACTTAATAAGTTGGTTGATAACCTTGTTATATTTATGGTATAGTTTTAAGTCCTCCATCCTAACTTACTGAGCTGTGGTTGCTTACATCCCTATAGATGTCGTACAGGTGCTGGCTAAAAAGCGGCAAACAACTACTTTAAAGCTAGCAACTGCTAGATCCTAGAGAGTGAGGAAAAATATTTGAAAAACGAAGATATATTCTTAAGGTCTAAGTTTTGTTTTATTTAGAATTTTTCATTTTTGAACAATGTAATAACTGAATTATAGTGTATATATATAAATTTTCTCACTTTCTTAGGTAAATGCTTTATTTAAATTACAAACTGTTTACTTCAAAGCGGTTTAGTCATGGACGCCTTATGTAGATCAGGTCTAAGATAGTGGTTATAAGGCCAACTTCTATTTTAGGATGGTTTACACGGCGGGGCTGTTATGACTTTACTGCTTCGAGGCGTGACAATTCTAAATTGGTATCAGAGCAAAATTCTACTAAACTCGCTTTGAAATGAACAATTAAAAGAGTTAGACATTTTAGGAGTACATTGAGAGTGGATAGAAACAAATGAATATTAAAGTAACGTACTACAAATTATAAGATAAGTAGTGACTATAACACTACAATGAGATAGGCATTAATCAAATATAGCTCTAGTGATAGGATTATATGGAAAAATTAGTAGTTAGTTGAGGTGATTCAAGAGGAATGAAGGAGAACCCCTAATTTAATCTAAAATTGAGATGTGGAGAATAATAGTATAATTGGTTAGTTAGGATATATTAATATTATGGACAGAATTACTGAGGAGTTTGTTAATGGAGTTGTATGGAAATTGATGAGAAGTGATGAGACTCATGGTCAATAACAGAGATTAATTTGAGTTTTAGCATAATAGGGATCATATGATATGATTTGTTGAATAAGGATGATTTGGAAGTGAAGAATTATAACTCAAGCGATACTAGTAAGATATGTGTAGTAACGGTAGAAGAAAAATACCATATTTTGCTAATACGATTTATACTGCAATATACTGCAACTAGCGCATCATATATCTTTAGATGATTAACCCTAAAGGTTTATTGAATGGCTTTCATATTTTCCTAGATCAATTTGAGTAGATTAAGATTATATACAGTATGAGAATACAGTATATGAGGAGATTGTTGATTTAAATGATGAATATAATGTACTAATTAGTTATATTTTGTCAGGAGTTAGAATTGATCATATGATTAGCTATTCATATAAGTTAAGATCCTATTAATCTTTTAATAGATACAGTAGTGCTCATTGATGGATGTATTAGATATGTATAAATATACACTTGTGAGTAAGAATGTAAAAGGGGATTAGATGCATCTTAGGTGACCGATTTTGGAAGTGCTTTATCTATGTAAGAATTGGTGGTTTATTGAAGTGATTTAGATTGAATAAAGAAGAATCTTTGAGTTAATATAGAGTTGAGATGTAAAGAATATTGATAGAACTGATTAGTGGTATATGTTAATATTGTGGATGAAATTCCTAAAAAATTTGTTGATGAATTTATGTTGTAATTGGTGAGATGTGATAAAGTGATGAGACTCATGAACAATAGTGGAAATCAATTTGAGTTTTAAAATAAGAAAGATATGGTAATATGCATTGAAAATTAAGGTGAATCCAAAACTTATAGGATTTCTGATATGATCTCAGTTTGGTGCTTAGTATAAATATGAAGTAATATAATTTGAAGTGAAACAAAGCATGATGTAGAAGAGGATTTTAGAAAAAGAAAAAAACATTGAGAGGGAAAAGTTAAAAACCGATTCAGAAATGAATCAGAACCCGTACTAAAGGTATAACCAAAACCTAATTCAGGAGTAAATCTTGTATAGAATGAGAATGCGGTATAAGAGATGACAGACGATGACAACATTAAAAAGTTTAATAATGATAAGGTATATGAAATGATCATTATTTCTGATTTTCCTACAGAAGTATAAGGTACTAAATCAATAAGTGGAAATGATACTGAATTAATTAGAAGACAAATGTGGTGGAATTCTTTTGAATGAATAGTTGTTATAAATAATTTGAATTATGGATATGGTATGATAGCTGATCATATTTTTCAGAGAATTAGAATTGATCTTACGTCAATTATTCATATATGTGGATACTCTAACGATCTCTTAATGGATGTAATTGTGCTTCTTGACGAAAGTGTAAAATTTTGGACATGTGCAAATACAATGATGATATTAAGGTATTCCTTCCCGATAAATTAGAAACTAGTAAACGGAAAAGGATTTAAGGTGATTAGGATTATTGTTACCTATTAGTTTAGAATTTATAGTGGAGGAAAGATATTAATCTGCAAAATCGTAGGATATGATGGAAGTGGAATTTAAAAGGAAAGTTACTGATGGTAGATTATGAGAAGTTAGTGGACATCTATAAAGAAGAGACTGAAGAAAATACCAATAAATATTAGATCTATTAGTAACATATAAAGATTCAAATGTATTTATGAAGATTATTTTGTTGATATTTGAATTTCAGGATTTAGTTAATTAAGAATCAAACTTATGGTCGAAACTCTGTATTGGATGTTGTAAATGAGGCCTTAAGACTTAGGAGGGTAACTATCAATTTCTAGAATAATATTAGATTGGAAGGGCATCAAGATAAGATCAGTGCATAAATTGTAGTCATAGAAGTGGGAGATTGGGATGGATTGTTTCTTGAAAGTGGCTAAGGAGTTTAACCCTAAACCTGATGATGCTATTGCTACTATAATATTCCATAAATTATCAATCAAGACATGAACATTTGAGTATTACGATAAAGCCTTGTCTTTGTATAATTAGGATCAATAAATCGAGTAGCCTAAAAGCTTACAAGAAGCATAATAACCTTAATTGAGGAATCCTTGTATATGTGGAAGTAAAAAATATAATAAAATATCAAGAATATAATCAAGATAGTTAGAATTTGCTCCATATGAGACCCTAAAGTCGAGTTTAAGGCAACCATACCTAAATTCAAGGCTTTTGAGAAAAATTATTCAATTGAACCCAGACTTTATGACTAAGATAGAAAAGTTAGTTGAAGTGATTTGATAAAGTTGGATTTTTAAAATAATTACCCCAAAATCTTGATTTTGCCCCTAAAAATACGATTACTTAATATAGTGTAAAAATGATCGAAACCCCTAAAATCAAGTTTGAAATACGACAATGACTTAAAAAAAAAGTTAATTAGGCAATAAAAAAAATAATATAGCATAATATATTATATGAATATATACGTATTTTTATGAGTATACTCGATATATATAATAAATATACCCGTAAATTAACTTAAAACTATATAATTATACATAATAAGTGTTAAATTCGTAAAAATTAAATAGGAAAAATATCTTAAAAATAAAAGACATGTTAAAAACATGGTTATATGCATATAATTACTCATTACGTGTGTTACATATATAGTGTATATATACATGTATATTAATATATAATTAAATATACTTAAATTATTCAAATGTTACTAAAATTACACTAAAATTTAACCAAAACTTATCCAAATGATGTGGGAACAGCTGGAATCCACGTTGCACTTCAACAATAGCTGGAAATGATGACTCAAAAGTGAATCATCAACAATTTACCACCTCATACTTTTTGTTTTTCAAGAAAAATATTAAAATCAATTACTTAATAATTAAGAAAAAATCCAACCGACCCTAACTGCTATAAATAAGACTCCCTTGCCACAAATACATGTTTAGGAACCTAAATTATAGAAAGGAAAAATTAGAAAAAATCAAAGGAAAATAGAAAAAATTAGAACAAAAACAGAGTAAGGACCGAGCTAGGACAGTTCCTCAACCATCCGATGACCTGACATGGCCCCCTGCTGCCACCTAGCAGAGCCACCAATGACTAGGCCGATTGACAACCTCTCTCCGGCCAATGGTGGCCGGAGCTCCAATGAACGTAGGTTTCAAGCTTTTGCCTTGTTTTTCTCTATTTTTGAAAAATTATTAAATTAATTAGAAAAAATATGAAAAAATTAATTTCTAAGTTATTTTAGATGTAATTTCATTTTATAAATTTATTTTAACAAAATTAGGAATATTTAATGTACTTTCTTAACAAATATACTATTCATTCGAAATTTGAAATTCAAAATAAATACAATAAATGATGTAGTTTCTAGCTCAAAATTTTTTTGTAAGATACTTACAATATATGGATAATTTCTATGTAGCCATATTTTTTATTCGAATAGTTTTAATATTTATCGTATTTTTTGGCCTAAAAATAGCTTAAAATTAGGATGAAAATGTTAAATAAATAGGATTTATGAAATTAAATAGCGAAATTGACCTATACTGATTTCTAATGAAGTATAATGATGTTAGGATAGGTTGAAAATAATTTTGTACAAAAAGAATCATATTTAGGTAATTAAGTGTAATTTAAGGGTAAAATTGTAATTTTGAATATATAAGCTATAGATCGAAAACTTAAAACCAAGTACTAGCTGAATTCCACATATTTTTAGGAATCTATATAAAATTTTGAGAAATTATTTGGTAACCTGAGCTATTTATTATGAATTTACGTAATAAACTAACTTAAATAACGAATCAATACTCAATTCTTGTAATAATAGGTTAAAATATGACAAATAGTTGAATAAAAACTATCTATTTGTGTACCGGTTAAATTGGATAAAAATTATATATTTTTTAATATATTTAATGATATTTTAATAATCAGAACACGTAATAGAGGCATTAGGGTTAAATAATATCTATATTATGGGTTATATTAACAAATTAGATAAAATATGGTTTAATAACATAAATTACGTATAGTATGATAATATTTGATTACATACTTATAATCATGTTAAAAACTCGAATTATCCGTTAAAAGTAATCTCTAGAAATTAGGACTTATAATACATATCGTTAACTCTATACAAGCTCGATGGCACTATTTTTACTAAAATCGGATAAATCTAGATAATATAACCTATATCTCTACAATATTACTAATTTATGTACTATTATAATTCTACCATAATCGAAACATGATTTAAATAATTAAAAGTAAGTTTTGATACAATCGAAATGATATATTATACGTAATAGTATAATTGCGTATATTATTAATACTTAATAACTTAACTCGACCGATATAATAAAACTATATATTATTATATTATAAAAATGATAATATACTTATATATATATATATATATATATATATATAGCTGCTTTAGACAATACCCTAATGTTTTCGTAATCATTACAAAAATTGAATTTAGATTTTGTATATATAAGGCCTCCCAATGATCAAACTATTAACAACATGAGTTTTCCGAAGAAAGCGTCAGGACAAGTAAGTGAGATTAATGTTTTACCGCATTTTAGGATATTATTTCAAAATATGTAGGAACTTTGATATGTATGAACTTTGATATGTATTAGCTTGTGATTGTAGTTAGCTGTTTGTACGTATTCAACGTTTGTGGTTGGGTTTCGATTTACTGTGATGGGAGCTGAGCTCCATGATATGATTGTTTTGTGATTATTATTATGCTTAAATTGTTTGAGCATGGTTGATCACTCTAAAAAGATGAACTAAATCAAACTTGACTTAACATTTAATCTGATATGCATCATAACCCACTAAGGGTAACCACTAGGATTTTCGAGCTAAACACGGACTTTTTTTGATAAGGATAGTTGAAATGATCCTTTCCTTACCCTTAGCCGAACTAAGTGACAAGAGAGGAGGTCGCGGTAAGGTTGGGGGCCGTGGTTTGAAGGTGGTCATGGGAGAAGGGTGTTCTCCATTACACAAGCCTCGGTTTGGTTTCAATCCGTGAGTGTATGATGTCAATCTCCTCAACCTAAATTAGAATGGGTGAAATTTCTCTGATCTCACAACGGACTGGATAATGTCGTACAATAGTATTTGCTTGTACATACATTGCATTTAACCAACTTGATTGAAAACCCTGATTGTGATGTGCTGAATGCATACTTCTATCTCTACCCCCACTTACTCAGTAAGTTGTCGCTCATTCTCTTATAGTTTGTTTTGCAGGTTCCAAATGGTTTATAAGTTCCTTCCTAACACCAAAACCCTAGTAAATTAGGATAGGGAGTGAGATATAATAAGAAATAGCCGATTATTACCCTTAGTATTAACTTTTTATCTTTCAAGGAAAATTACACAAGACTTCTCAAAAGGCTTAGTAGTTTTCAATATTTTTGTCTGTATATGAAATGATAGATACCAGTGAGATTTACTACTACTTTTTTTTTTTTTATAAGGTCAAATAACAAGTTTATTATTACAAATTATTTCACAGGATCACTCTACAAGTTTGAACTGGTGCTAGTAACACCATATGTCTAGGCTGCATTATCATTGGCCTATCTCCACCCTCTCTGAGGTATTACCCTATAAGTGAGTAGTAGGAACGTGTTTTCTTTGTGGTAAGACCGGGCATGTAAGTAGGGATTGTAGAGAGTCTATCATCTTACACCAAGGTTTTTGTTATAGTTATGGATAAAGAGGACATTGTATGCAAATTATAGAGATATGAGGGCTAGGCAGCCCAAGGAACACCGGTTATGAGACCTCAGGCAGTTCCTAGAGTAACTCGTTCTTAATAAGCTGGCACGTGGTAGAGAGCCCCAACTTGTGTCTTTGCACTTTAGCACTAGGACAATACCTATGACATAGACACTATGGTGGGTACGCTCTTTATCCTATCCCATAGTGTTTATGCACTTTTTGATACTGGTGCTTCCTACTCATATATGGTCGAATCTTTTGTACATGTGTGTGGTTTGTATGTTTCTGTCTTGAATAATTGTTTGGTTGTAAATACCCCGTTAATGAGTGAAAAGATTTTAAATCAAATTTGTAAAGATGTGGAAATAATGGTTAAGGGAAGGGTTTTAACGGTAGACTTGTTAATATTGGAGCTATCAAATTTTAAATCATACCAGGGTTAGATTGGTTGTCAAAGCACCATGATACACTTGATTGTTATAATCGAGTAGTGTTCTTTCAACCTTCAGGAGGAGTACCTTTCGGTTATAAAGTAGAAACTCAAAGGTCGACTCAATGTATTTTATACAAATTGTGGGAAAGGCCTACTATAACGGCTATAGTGGCAGAAATGAGCAAACTCAAGTAGAAGTTACATTTGACACCGGTAGTACAAGATTATTTAGATGTGTTCCCTGAAGACATACCAGCTATTCCACCTAACAGGAAGGTCAAATTTAGAATCGATCTAGTTCTAGAGACAAAACCTATTTCAAAACTAGCTTACGGATGGTGCCTACTGAGTTAATGGAGTTAAAGAAGTAGTTGTAAGAGCTACAGGATAAAGGCTTCATTAGGCCCAACTCATCACCTTAGGAGGCTCCAATACTATTTGTAAAGAAGAAGGATGGAAATTTGCAGATGTACATTGACTATCGAGAGTTAAATCAAGTCACGATAAAAAAACAAGTATCCCCTTCCAAGGATCGATGACCTCTTTGATCAATTGCAAGGTGCATAAGTCTTTTCTAAAGTAAACTTATGCTCAAGGTATTATCAATTGAAAGTTAGGATTAAGGATGTAGAGAAGACAGCTTTTAGAACCAAATACAGGTTGTATGAATTTCTGGTAATGCTTTTCGGTTTGACAAATGCTCTAGTGGCGTTCATAGACCTCATGAATTGAGTATTTAGGGAGTACCTTCATAAGTTTGTTGTTGATGACATCCTTATTTACTCCAAAAATAGAGAAGAACATGAAGAGTACTTGAGGATTGTTTTAGGAAAGTTGAGGGAAGAAAGGCTTTACACTAAGTTTAGCAAGTGTGACTTTTGGTTGGAGTAGGTAGCTTTCTTGGGTCATATAGTAAATCAAGATGATATAGCTATAGACCTGAAGAAGATAAAGGCAATTGTTGAGTGGCCCAGACTTACTACAGTGTCAAAGGTTAGAAGTTTTCTGGGGTTAGTTGGATATTATCAGAAGTTTGTGGAGGGCTTTTCTAAGATTGCAGTGCCTTTGACCCAATTGACTTAAAAAGGAGTAAAGTTCATATGGGATGATAGTTGTGAAGTAAGCTTTTAGTAGTTTAAGGATAGATTAGTGATGGCCCTGATATTGGCCTTACCTCGTAATAGGGAAGAGTTTGTTGTTTATAATGACACCTCCATACAAGGGTTATGGTGTGTTCTTATGCAAAATGGTAAAATGATGGCATATGCGTCCTGCCAGCTTAAGCCATATGAGAAAAATTACCCAACTCATGACCTAGAATTGGTAGCTGTAGTATATGCATTGAAACTTTAGAGACATTGCCTAGTGGGAGAGAGGTGCAAAGTGTATATAGATTATAAGAGCCTCAAGTATTTCTTCACTAAAAAAGACTTAAATATGAGGCAAAAGTGTTGGCTAGAGCTGATCAAAAACTATGACCTAGATATTCAATACCACCCAAGTAAAGCTAATGTGGTAGTTGATGTCTTGAGTAAGAAAAGATAAGGAAATCTAGCCAGCTTGATCACTACTCAAAGGCCATTACTCAAGCAAATGCATCGACTTGAGTTAGAGGTGTTGACTAGAGAGGTTGGAGCTAGATTGTCAAGTTTGAGGATGCAGCCCACCTTGATAAATCAAATTAAAGCTATACAGTTAAAAGATCAAGGGATCCAAGAGATTAAAGACACGATAGGAGCGAAGAAAGCTTTAAACTTTGCAATAGACACTGAGGGAGTTGTAAAGTTTAGAGGCAAACCATGTGTACCAACGTAACTAGGGTTAAGAAGTGAGATTTTGAAAGAAGCGCACTACTCCACCTATTCCATTCATTTGGGGGGGCATGAAAATGTATAAATACTTGAAAGATCACTACTGGTGGAATAATATGAAGAGAGAAATAGCAGAGTATGTGTCTAGATGTCAGACTTACTTGCTAATTAGAATCGAGCATCAAAGTAAAGCCAGTGAGTCACAACCATGACCAATACTAAAATGGAAGTGGGAGCATGTGACCATAGACTTCGTCACCGCCTTACCAAAAACTTTGGCAAAACATAATGCCGTATGGGTGTTAGTAGATAGGTTGACCAAGTTTACACTTTTCATCCTCATAAACATTAAGTATTAATTGGGAAAGCTCGCTAAGTTGTACATTCAAGAGGCAGTGAGATTGCATAGGGTACCAATGTTTATCACGTCTGATAGGGACACCCGGTTTGTTAGTCACTTCAGGAAGGCTTTAGGTCTAAACTATGGTTTAGTACTGCTTTCCATCCATAGATAGATGGTCAATCAGAGCGTACCATTCAGATTCTAGAAGCCTTGTTGAGAGCATGTATGCTTGACTTCGGTAGACATTGACATGAGCATTTAGCTTTAGTGGATTTCGCTTATAATAATAGCTATCAAGCCATCATTCAAATGGCTCCATTTAAAGCACTTTATGGTCGGAAGTGTAGATTGCCTATTCATTGGGACGAAGTAGGTGAGAGACAGTTAGCGAGACCAGACTTGGTGCAAGAAGTAGTGAATAAGATTAGGTTGAATCATCAGAGGATGTAAACTACCCAAAGTAAGCAAAAGAGTTACGTCGATAGGCAACATCACCCTTTAGAGTTTCAAGTAGGCGAGGAGGTACTGTTAAGAGTTTCCCCAGTCAAGGGTGTGGTTAGGTTTGGCTTGAAGGTTAAGTTAAAACCGAGGTATATAAGCTGTTACAAAATCATAGAAAAGATTAGCAAGGTAGCCTATAGGTTGGAGCTTCCACTACAGTTGGAGGGTGTACATAATGTCTTCCATATGTCCATGTTGAGAAAATATAAGAAACTCGGTTAGTATCACATAGAAGAACTGCATGTATAGGTAGTAGATTTAGAGTCGCTAAAGTTACAGCTAGATACGATGGTGGTAGAATGTCTAGTAAGGATAGTCGATACTAAAGTACAACAACTAAGGAGAAAGACTATTCCTTATGTCAAAGCTCAATGGCTTAACCAATCGAAAAGATAACCGATCTGGGAGCTTGAGGAGGAGATCAGGAATAAGTATCCAAAACTATTTAAGGACTCCGCTATGTAAACTTTCGAGGATGAAAGTTTTGTTGAAGGGGGAAAAACTGTAAAACCTAAGTTAAAAATAAAAATATTAAATAAATTAATTTAAGGAAATTAAAAGAAATAAGTAATTTTTATATCTAAACTTTAGTATGGCATGTAAATTGATATCAAATACTAGGGGAAAAAGTGTTATAGGAAAAGATCTAGACATTGGTATAGTGAGTAATCAAGTATCAAGTGCTAAGGGTAAAACTGTTATGGGAAAAGATCCAGACATCAGTATGGCATCTGATTACACATTAATGTCAAGGGTATTTTGGTTTGGGAAAAAGTTATACTTACGATACTCTTTAGGAAACCTACAGTACTCATCTCAACCCCAATTCTTGAATCAAGATTTGTGTCAATGAAAGAGGAATTTATCAAGGATCAATCTTTCCTCCTTAATCAAGCAAGTTATCCTTCTATCTTCATTTTACCTTTTCCAATTTATACTTTTAGGTTTCCTTTAATTTTTGGGAATGGAGGTGTTGATATTGTTAGTGTGGTGGTAGTGATGCAATTGTGATGTAAAGTACATCTTGTTAGTGTCACGGAGTGGTGATGGCATGTGTAGTATACGTATACTATATCTTGCATATGTATATGTGTGTGTGTGTGTGTGTGTGTGTGTGTGTTTGGTGTAGTGCATGTAAGTTTGAACATTGTAAAGTATGTGATTGGTTGAGTAATAGTTGTGGTTGTACGGTGACAAGTAGTGTATGTGCGTGCATGAAATCGAAGTGGTAAGGTACACTGTGTTTGTGCGTATGAGACAACATGATGCAAGTTGTGTGACTGTCGATGTCGTGTATATATATATATATATATATATTAGGGGTAATATTGAAAGGATATATGGAATACGGTCTGGAAGCTTAAAGTATGGAGTTAAGGGTGGAGTTAAGGAAAAAGAAGTATTAAGTTGTGAAATTATTACATTTTAAGGTAGCTTTTATATCTTGAACAAATTCTAGAGGACGTATGGTGTTGGATCAACTTAAGATAAGAACTCCAGGTTTAGGATATGTGCTTATTGAATGTGTGTGTT
This sequence comes from Lumnitzera littorea, assembly GCA_024138015.1. NCBI lineage: Eukaryota > Viridiplantae > Streptophyta > Magnoliopsida > Myrtales > Combretaceae > Lumnitzera > Lumnitzera littorea. Next base: position 8,633,299 of record JAMXBB010000003.1, on the reverse strand, counting down.
AGGGTAGTGAATATGTACTAGACTAAATTGAACTTAGACTTAATTTATATGGCTGGTTATACTTGGCTTCGACCACCCATTGGTCGGGTCCAGTGGTGTTAGTGAGGTACCTGGTGATCTTTACGTGATGCTGTCCCTTGTAGAGTCCCATATTAAAATGACCTAGGTATATCTAAGTTGGTTTATGGCATTCGGGTGTTGGAGAGTACCCAATACCAATATTTATGTAGTATCTATATATATATATATATATTGCTTATTAAGGGTCATGAGTAACCTTAAGTCTCAAGACATTGAAATTGTGATGGTTATGGGCCTAAATGAAACATTAAATCTTTTGCTTGTTGCATTTAATAGCGGTATTTGTGTACATGTGTATTTGATTGATACTTGTGTTACATGTACATGTGTATGGTATGTTATACTAGGCTTTAGCTCACCCTACGAGGATTTTTATTTTCAATTGCGGGGATAAGTTATGAAGTAGATGATGGGGTTTATGCAGAGGATTGCGGATTTGATTACCTTTACTGTGATAAGCAAGTAGATTATTACTATTATGAGGATAGAGCCGGAGCACCGTAGTTAGTTATAAGGGTGGATTAAAGGGATTTGTATTTATTTCCTTTATAATTGCTTATTTAGGAGTCCTATGTGGTTTTGGAGTTGCCTTTGACTCTTGTTACTAGATTTAGTAGTTTAATTGTTGTTAGAGCTATGAGGTTCTAAGTTATGACTTAAAGTTCTCTCGTGTTGTAAGTTATGGAGAGATAGTATTTTTAGTTATGTTATTGCTTTTGACTGTGAAGTTGAGTGGTTAACTTCCTACTCTAGTAGCATTTTGAGGTTGTCAATTGTGAATTGGTAGATTTCCTGTTATTATCTTATGAATCTTGGATATGTTGCAGGTTTCTATACGCCTGATGTGTCATTAAAAGTTAGGGACATGTGGTAGGGTCGTAGCATCCTAAGTTTTGAGGCATTACATCTTCCTAAAGCGGAATGTAACTACTAACTAGAATTTACTTACATTCTACCACCATATGGAAAATGTATATTTAATTATTTTAATATTAGTTTTTATTTGTCTATATTTGATATATGTCTCTTGATAATGGAAACTTAAAACAATAATGTTAGAGTTTATTTAGTGATAAAAAATTCATTTTTCTCCTGGAGCAACTCATTCTATCTAGCTACTTAACCATTCAAAGTTCATCGTTATAGGTTATCAGCTTCTCTACCAACTTAGTCAGGTGAGTCATTTGGGGTTCCTAAGCAGGATTACCCTAATCACATCTATTGCCCTGATTGCCTCATTTAGTTGCCACACCAAAATTCTTGTTAGCACCCTATAATGCCTTATCTCCAGCATTTATTTCTTTATCCATGTCAACTACTTGGCTTCTGATGGGCTTAACCACCTTAAAGGCTACTAAATAAGCTTGTTCTTGTTTCCTAAATCTAGTGGTTCTTACCATCTTCACTCTCAAAATCTTGATGCAAGGTATAGGAAACTGTCAATCTTAAATGGAACAATACTTCACAAATGGCACCAAGTGTTGTTGCCTAAATTTTGTTGGTAAAGATTTTGCCTTACACTTGAGTCTGCAAGAGAGAACACAATAAATGGACATCGAAGAGTTTTTCGATATGGTAACTTTAATGCTTAAGTTAGCAAGTCTATGAGATTAGGAGAAATAAGAGAATGAGAGGGCTTATGCATGTGTTTATAAATTGTCTTTTCTATAGAGTTTAACCCTTACTTGTTGGCTTTATGAAGGGAATCTTGAATAGTTATGTATCTTACTTAAATAGGTAAGTGTATCTTTTAAATAGATATAATCTGAGTTTCTCAGAAGTGACGTAGCACCTTAGTTGCTCCTATAAAGTGATAAGACTATGGTGTTTCTTAGCACCTGAGGTCTAAGCTTTTTAGACGAACTACCATAGTCCTCGTAGCGGTGGTATGGAAATCAAGGTCTTAACCTGATTATGTAAAGGTCTAGGGTTGGCCTAGGTCAGTTCAACCATGAATAACCCTCTAGGGCTGGAATTTAGGCCACCTTGGACAAGTTGTAGGTCGAGGTTAGCTGGCCCATGGTATATAGAGGTCGAAATGGGCCTTAGGAATTTACAATCCAAAATTGTCCATCAACAAATTGTACCTTTGCTAATGATAGACTCTCATATGCTTTTTCCTTAGAAAACTAACAACTTTAGTTCCTTTTATTTTTTCTCTTACAATCTTAATAAGTTTTATTTGCTTAAAAAAAGGAAGAAAAAATAGATCTTGGGATGTTGGATCTTTAGGGTTAAAATTGAAAAATCTTTTAAAAGCAAGAGTTCCTTAAATTATAATGTGATACTTTAAAAAACTCTATAGGGTCAGGCTAAAATTGATCTAATAGATAGTCGAGAAAGCGGTAAGAGACCTCATAAGCTATGTTAAGGGGAGAAAAACGAAGGTAAATTTATTTAGGCATGCCAATCATTAAGCTATCATTGCTAAGGAATGGACTTAAATAAGACCAATGTGTTGCATTTTAATAACTATCAATAACTGATGATTTTCTATGCATCTCTATAATAGATGTACTCAACTTGATAACTGATGCATCAAACTAACTTTGTAATGCATTTTAATCCACTTTTCACTAAAATAATCATATAAAGTTGAAAATAAAATGAGAATATGCATCTACATGTTTTGGCCTTAACATAGGTTTTAGGTTTCATGGAGTTCTCTCATCCTTCTTTTAAGTTATCTTCATAAAACTATTTCTACACTTCTAAAATACAAGTAACAATTTTGCTAAATACATGAATGAAAGTATGATTAGGTGGCTCCAAAGTAACATGTACATGACTATAACATCCTTACCTGGTATTTCTAATCCTAAACTCTAAAGATATCATGTATATAGATAGTGTAAAAAGAGAACATAAGTTAGGTGAGTTTTACCTTAATTTAAGGTGCATGAGTTCTAACTTTTCCTCTCAAAAAAGAAGTTGAAACATGTTCCTTTAGGGCCTTGAGTGTGTTGGTAGAGAGGGATGCAATGGTTCATTAGGTGGTGGCCATTTGTGATTTGGTGGTGTGTGGTGGCTGGAATAGCATTAGACAATCATGTGTGCATGGGAATCAAGGCTCTAACTTGTTTTCCTTCTTCTATTTTGGGTTTTTTTTTAGAGGGTTTTTGGAGAGGACTTTTTAGGAGTGTTTTTGAGAAGTAGTAGAAATGAGGGTGATGAATAAGAGGATGGGGTGAATAGTTACAAAGGCATAGGGATTTAGGAGACTAGATCATTCTACAATGATTACTCATGTAAAGACCATTTGCCTCCTACTTAAGTTGCTTGGGATTTATCTCCTTAATAGAGGCCCAACCTTAATTTAATCTCTTTTAACTAATTTCCTACCATTTATTGCTAATTAAGCCCGTTCCTTTAGCTAAGCATGATGCATGCGCACAATAAGTGGAATTTAAATTCAAATTCTACATGCATTAGGCTACTTACTAGCATGTATGACCCTAACTAATTTTGATTTTTGGTTCCTCCAATTTAATTAAATTAATTAAGATTATTGGATCCTTTTATCTAATTATTTTAGTATATCTAAGGTTTTGAATTTATTATTATTGTTTGCTTATGATTTTAAAGGTAAATTAGAACTTTTTAATGATTAATCAATTTACGAGTAGTTAGTAAATAATTTAACCATATAATTGGAATCTATTAATAAATTTAAGAATTTTTATATTGATTTAAAGTTTCAGAGTTGATTTAGTGGATTTCGCAAGTTCGAGTTTAATTAAGGTTTTCAAAGGTACATTTAGGGCTTTAGTTCTAGTTTTAGAGTTTTAAACTTATTGCTTTGGTTTTCTATTTTAATATTCATTTTTAATTTAGTTCATACTCTATATAGTTTGAGGGACTCATATAGGCTCCAATTACTTGTCTTGGGTTTGAATTTGAAAATTTTGTGGGACTTATAACTCAACATGATGCTGCTTCTAGAGAAGGTTGAAATCTAATTTTGCTAAGGTTACAAGAATTTCCTCATCGAAAGTTTCACTTCCATAGATGGTCATATATTTTGTTTGCCCTTAGCCTTGTCATTTTACGTTGTGAACTCATCTTCAAGAAGTATTTCACTTGCTTTGCAATGTGTGGACTCAATTATGATTTTGTGAAGTTTAGATGAATGGTAGTGAAAGAAAGTACCTCCTCTAAGATATCTTCTCTATGGATTCTCAAATGGCTAGCCTCATATAAGCTTAACAATCCTTCAATGTCAATAATAAAAGATTCATTGAAAATCCCTTTGTCATCCTTAAACCTATTAAAGATATCCACCGAACAAACAAAAGATATTTATCTAAGGTAACTTCGGTATTTTTATCAATTTATAATTTTCATTTTATTAAAAATTTAATGAGCTTGATTATCGTACTATACACTTCAATGCTAACTTGGACACATATAAATGAGAAGGTATCATATTTTCTCTATTATCATAATTTCGTAATAATTATACTCTTTCCTTCATATCATCCAAAATTTAATTGTACTAACATTTCTTGACATTTTAATACGGATGTAATAGAGTTGAAAGCAATGGATGAATTAGATCATTAGAAGAAGGGACTAAGAAGATAAAAGCTAGTCAAAGCCCAAAAGCTTAAGATTCTTATCATTAGTTTTGATTTTCATAATTTATATTAATTAACTTTGGGAAGCTATTACTTTTTGTATATAGAGAGTTACGAAGCCATAGCATATCAACAATAAATGATTTGAGTGTACTTCATCATGTACCAATCAACATTGTTTAGGTACTTTAAGAAGTCATACTCTCAAGTTTTTAAAAAGATATCACATGTATTGATATTTTCTTATACTTAGGAAAGTTTATCTTGTCATATTTTCTTTGCTTTTTATTTTTTTTCATAGGATATAAATTTTATTCACTTTTCTTATACTATCATAGGGTGAAGGGATTATAAATACCCCATAATCATTGGGATAAATCTAGCAGAATTACTTGAACTTTCATATATATTTTTTCATTTTAGTACATAAACTTTAAATTTATTCATTTTAGTACTCTAACTTTTGAAAATGAATCATTAATATCTCCATTATAAATGTTGTTATTATAAGATGATAAGATAACAATGTAAGTACATTTTTTTTTTTTTTTTTGGTCGACTATGGGAAAGGGAAGATTCAAACCCTAGTGTATCCTAATGGTAGACTAGCGAAAATGCCATTAGGTTATATCGATATTAACTAATATAAATACATTAACTTTCATTTTATTTCATTTTAATGTACAAAATTTATTTTTCTTTTAATTTTAGTACTTCAACTTTTTTAAGTGAAAGAAATAGGTTTATAATAACCTACCTAAAAACCTTATAAAAAAAGTTAAAGTACAAAAGCTATTCTTTGTTTAGTAATATAAAAGTTAGCAAAATTCGGATATCATATACAAAAGTCACATCAAATAAAATTCAAGACTCGAGTCCTATTCTTTGTTATTCTTTTCTATTTAATTTGTTGTAATTATTTATTGTTATTTGTTATGGTTTTATAATATTTTTATAATAGTTATTATAAAGAATACCTATTTATTTCACTTTAAAAAATGAAAGTATCAAAATAAAATAAAAATAATAAAATTTAAATACTAAAATGAAAATAAAATAAAAGTTGATATATTTATATTATTATTTTACCATTTTATAATAACATTTATTATAATAGAGATATTAATTTGTCTTATTCAAAAAGTTAAAGTATTAAAATAGACTAGTTTAAAGTTTAAACACTAAAATGAAAATAAAAATCAAAGTCCATGTATTTCTCCTGGCTTTATCCCTATAATCATTTGTAATTAAAGGTCATTTAGAATAATACACTTTATTCCCCATAATATTTATCTCTATTACGTTATACATTGTGTTTGAACAGAATGTATAATTTATTAAGTTAAAAATTTACATGTAAAATTACCGAAACTGATTAAGTGCACGAAATAAGCTCAAAATCGCTCTAAAACCTTTCGTATAACAATATATAGTTTCTCTTTTATAAAGAAAAAACAGATCTGCTGATGGATGCCTAACCCTATCAGATTTTCTCTTACGAAATCTGTCCTATACGACTGAAATGATGAAGCATTTAGACCCCTGGGTGCAGCCCCAAAAGCAAGCGATTGTCATCATCATTTGACTCCGTTTTTCAACTGAAGGACGAGATTTACAAATTTTTTCTTGTAACTTAACTTTATTATTATATGTTTTGTGTAGCTTGATATTTTGTTGGGAAAAATATAAAAATATCATCCATATTTTACTATATTTATCATTTTCCGCTTTGAATCTATAAATTTTTAATTTTTCTACTTCAACCTTCGTTCTTTTTTAAATCACAAGAGAAAGTATTTCTATCATGTCCTTTGATGATTGCATTCATTCTTTATATGTGAAATTTTTCTTATTATAACTGACGTTTGGTATATTATCAATCGTCCATAATTTTATATAGGAAAACTACTATATGGGATTTTATTTGATTTGTTCCAAAGTTAGGTTGTATATTAGGCATTTAATATATTGATGGGTTTTTTAGTCCGATTCATAGGGTTTCATAAGCCATAATTAATAATAATAGCAAACAAAAACAATGAAAGCCCTAAATATTTTTGAGTCCATATATATTATTAATATTACTTGTAGTGACCTTTGAATCGGAAATTGAAATCAAACGGAGAAAGGCACTTATCAAGAATGACAGAATTAACAAAGACCATCGTATGGTCTACTGCAGCGGCTAATTAATTTCTTTTTTTTTTTTTTTTTTTATGAAGGATGGTAAGTGTCGAAGAGATGCAGAAGAGAAATTAGGTCGAATGCAACCCTTACCAAATGCAAAAATTAGGGGAAACTGATTTTTCTTCTTAAATTTTCTTATTGATTTTTCTGTCGATAGCCAATTCTCATATATAGGGTTCCATGTGTACAGATATTTTACTAAAATATTCCCTTAAGTGTAAAAATAATTGCACGTGGTAGGATAACGCCATGACTACGTTACTTAATTATATTTATCAATAGTCTATGTAATTGCTAATATTACTTCTGCTGAAGATAAAATAGAAACTGGGCTTGAAATAAGGCTGACTCTTCATGCCCCACAGCCAATTCCCTAACACAAGTTACTTCATCGACAGCACCACTCAATTCATAACACCTAATCTTATTCTTGTCTTGTTCCAAAAACCCTAACTCATCCATTGCATCTCCTACTAGAATAGATTAGGTTTGATTTCTCTTCTCTAATGTCGTGTAATGTAGGGAAAAAAAAAAAGAAAAAAAGAATGATAGCATTATGTGGTGGTCAATTATAATGTTGTTTCCTTTAGACAAAAGAAGATAAGTCGTTCTTGTTTCAGCCAGTGAATATGTTTTTCTGTTTTTTTGAATATTTTTGGAAAATGATAATTGTATTTAGTTTACTAATATATTTAGTAACCAAAATAACTATGTTTAATTATTGATTGTTTAATAAAACACGTGGAGAAATTTCAAAATCCATACATGTAATTTTTACTATATATAATTTCAGTTTAGCACATACTTAATAGAAAAGAAATTAAATTAAATAAGGGCTCTTTTTGTATATTTTATATGCTTCGATGACACAAGAAGAAAAGTGAAAGTTTAAGGATTATAGTTAATGGTGGTGTTTTGGATCCCAATTCATTCACTTAATTCGTTCCGGTTTAATCTTATCCTTTTATAATTTGAGTCACCCTTTGACCCTTATTATAACCCTAATTCGATCTAGTTGACCTATCATTCCAAGCTAATTCCTATAAAAACCTACCAAATTTTTTGGGATTAAAATAAATTAATTTCTCTTATATATTTTAGAAAATAAATCAATTTGATAAAAACAAAGAAATGTAGTTCAAAGAAAAATAAAAGTAAAACGCGAAAAAATTTCAACTTTTAATTCTTTAGAATGTTGATAAATTTTATTACATTATAAATAAGTATAAATTATAATATAATATTTTTATTAATTTTAGTTATCTTTAATTCAATCTTAATTTGACGTTTTCAATTCTTAATCTCTTTTCATTTAAGATGAACCTTTTGACTTGGATTTGATAGCCTCGATAATGGTGAAGAACGGTTTTTATTATCATTCAGAAAGGTTAAAAGGCTCAAATAAAAATACCAAAAAAACTTACGATTCAAATAGGAAAGCAACTAATATTAATATCTTTTTCCATGTATATTTGAAAGCTAGTAGATATACGAGGGAGACTAAATGTTAATGTTGTTAAATCTGATTGACTCTTATTGTTTAATTTGATTTGATCTGATTTGATTATAAATTTAGTCTAATCTAATTTTAGTCCAATTTTAATTAAATCACTGTTAAATACAATTTTATTTTTTTAATTTTTAATTTTTTTATATGTTTAGATAATTATTCAAACAAAGGCTAATAACATTTCTAGTTCTTTCACCATCAAAATCAGCCATCTTCTGACAAATCCTGTCATTTACAATTGAAACACAAAAGATTCGCAAAGCTTCTGTCAAATCCTGGCATCCTCCTCATGCATGAATTTTCTCTATATAAGGAAGCAACACCAATTCTAGCCACCACAAATAACAGTGATTTCATAGACTATAAGCTTTTGCCTCGAGAGTTCCACATTGGCAAGATGAATTCAGGCATTCGAACTTCAGAAGCCGTTCCTAAGCCAATCATTCGCCAATCCGCAAATTTTCATCCCAGTATCTGGGGAGATTATTTCCTCAGATATGCTAATTCAATTGTAAGGCTTATTTTATGCTTGCATGTTGCTTTACCTGTATTTTACAAAATAATCAAAATACTATTGAAAGATAAGATAGCCTTTAACTATAAAAATTAGAGTAGATAAACTGAATTAAGTAGTATAATCATAAGGAGTATATAATAGTATAATATTTTTTTATTATATTTCATTTACATAGTACTAGATATAAAGTTTTGTTAGACTCATTATTGTATTTTAATATTTATTCTCTCAAATTATCTAATATATATTAAATTATATTTTTATATTACTTAAAATTATTTAAGAAGTAAGATTTAAATAGATTGTAAGAGAGTATTTTTGAGATTTTATAAAAAGTTACATTTTTTTCCAGTGAAATTAAGTTTTGTACTATATTTTTTATTAGACAAGTTAAGGGAATTTGGTCTGGTCTTTGGCTCTCCTTTTTGTTCAGTAACCAGGTTAAAATTGCAAATAGAAAAAATTTTATCCAATCCAGTTTCATAAGTTTTGTACAACCAAACAATACATAAGGGCACATCAATCAAACTTAAGTATATTATATATATGTATATTATTTGAATGGTATACATGTTCTTCATTAGGATGCACAAAGCACGATGGACAAGGAGAAAATAGCAGAATTGGTGACAAAAGTGAAGAAAATGTTGGTGATTGACGAGCAAAATCCAGTTGGAATACTAAAATTAATTGATCAAATCCAAAGGTTAGGGATTGCCTACAAATTTGAAAATGAAATTGAAGAAGGATTAGAACAAATCTACAAGATTTATTTCGAGCATGAAAAGGGGATCATCGATAAAGTTGAGGACCTTTTCACTGTTTCACTCCTTTTTCGGTTGCTTCGACATCAAGGTTACAAGATTTCATGTGGTACGCACTATATATTCATATAAATTTCTATATGTAATTATTAAAGACCACTAAAAGAATTTTATTCTAGGGCATAGGATAAGGTTAATGAATAAGTAACTATTGATAAAAATTGTATATGCCTTGTTTGGAGCATACCAAATATGAGGGCTTATATAGAAATCGAATTTATATAAACTTTGATTATGAGTTGATTCTTATAAGAGCAATAGCTTAGTGGCATTGATTATTGAGTTGTAGATTTTTCATTATAATCATATTTATTCTCGATGCATATAGCTTATATGTGGAATGCAGGTAGGACTTTGAAACATTTGAACTAAATCTTTGTTACTTGTAAGTGTTCCACTTATATGGAAATTATATGTAAATATATCTAACTATTATCGTGTCAATATCAACGGTGGCACATATTGGATTTGGAGGGTACAATAGTTCATCACTCTCCTTATTGTTTGGTATGGGAACCTAAGGTTTAAAAATTTGTATTCCCTCTAGCTTTATTTTCTAGCCCCTTGTCTGTTAAATTGTTTTACAGCAAGTCTAAAATAGAGGCCCATAAAGCCCATCAGATAACTACTCTACCGACAAACACACCATGATGAACAACATCCGGTTTGATATTACTAACTAAATACACTACAATTTCATTTGACAACCGCAATATTCTAGATTATTTAGAACAAACCCAGCATCCTAAGCACAAAACTGTCACTTGCATTAATTCATCTCAATATCCATGTCCATATCTAATAATATAAAAATCATCTCATAGTGGTTTAATTACTTGTATCAGTCATACTTTAGTTCACTACCTCCATCTACAACTTCTCTTTAATGTTCCATACCACTACTACAATCGATTGATAACTTCTACTTGGATTTCTTAACTTGTATCAGTTACAATCCCTTCATATGACCTACATATTTACATCTAAGGTAGCCTTGATACTTGAGTACAAGCCACTTTATTTTGAATACTCAAATCTTGAAAGGCAATGATACCCATCTAATGAACCACCTGCTCATAATGGTTGCTAGTCTTGGTGTAAACATAATCAGTATACATTGATTTAGTTCAAAGATGGATCTAGTTAGATTGATTTATCTAATCATAAACAGATAAACAATCAACAACATAATACCTACTCATTTGCACTTTCTTTGTCCATAATAAATAACTCTCTTCGAATAAACCCTATAAATAATCAAGCAATTATCGTAAAGTTTATCTTAGTTTAATTTCTTTTGGTTTTAGGGTAAATTTAGGGTTTTAAATGTGTCTAAATTGATTTAGGACAAAAACTAGGTTATGATGTATAAAATAAACTTTTTGCAAAAGAAAAGGAAAATGTGTGCAACTTAGAAGTGGGGTGGTTGACCAAACCTTATTATAATTGACCATCAAGCTATTGTGTTTGTGATACGGATCGTTGACATCTATTTATTTTATTTAAATTATTCCATGCATCTTAGGCTATAAATATTTAATACAACGTTTGAGTATCTTAGGCTACTAAAGTTAAATGTAATGTTGAGAAGTGCATTATGAAAGAGAAATAAGTGGATGAAAAGACAAAAATACAATTAAATTTTGGATGAAATGAGGAAGTAAAATGTAATTATTATGGAACTACTTTAATAAGGGAAATCTCATATCTTCATACTTATAGGTTACAATAAATTTTTGGAAGAAAAAAATCACAAAAGATAAAGGATTCTTTTGTATCTCACATATGATACCAACAATTAGTTACTTGTTAATTATCTATTAATTCGAAAGAAGTAACTTTTGTTTGTTTTGTAGATATCTTTGAAAAGTTTAAGGATGATAAAGGGAATTTCAAGGAATCCCTTATCAGCGATGTTGAAGGATTGCTTAGCTTATATGAGGCTAGCCATTATAGAATTCATGAAGAAGATATCTTAGAGGAAGCACTTTCTTTCACTAGTGCTCATCTTAACTCTATGAAATTAAGATTAAATCCTCACATTGCGAAGCAAGTGGAACATGCCCTATACCTAAATCTACGACATGGATTGACAAGACTAAGGGCAAGAGAGTACATGGCCATCTACGAAAATGACACTTGTCTCGAGGAATTCATCATAACCTTGGCAAAATTAGATTTCAACCTCCTCCAAAAGCAACATCAAGTTGAACTTTGTGATATCACAAGGTATTATGAAATTATATTTATGTTGAAATGGATAAAGGGAGCAAAATGTACAAATGATATTTTAAATTTATCGTTTTGTGTTTAGGTGGTGGAAAGAATTAAACATAAGTGAGAAGTTACCTTTTGCAAGAGATCGAGTTGTGGAAGCCTATTTTTGGACATTGGGAATACATTTTGAGCCAGAATATGCCCTCTCAAGAAAATTTGTCACCAAAGTGATAGCTATAGTAACTATTATTGATGACATTTATGATGTATATGGTACAATTGAAGAACTAGAGGTGTTTACCAAGGCAATTGAAAGGTTAATTAAGTTTTTTACATGTTCCATTTTGGTAATCTTCACATAACTATCAACACTCTCAAGTGAGCTAGTCTAATGGTCATGTGATTATGGTTTTCACCATTTTGTAGGTGGGATGTTACGACCATGGACAACCTACCAGAGTACATGCAAGTGTGTTATAAGGCACTTCTAAATGTATATGCTGAAATTGAAGAAACTTTAACACAACAAGGAAGATCATATCAGTTCTATTATGCTAAAGAAGCAGTAAGATTTCATATTTCAATACTCTAGTTTTCTTAGACTCCTATCTAGTGATCCAAAGTGTTTGAAAGTACACATACCAAATTTTTCTAGAGATGTTAAATGAGCATAAAGAGTGGTTAATATGAGTAATGAATAGCTATGAAAAGAAATGAATATTATTTTTATTTACAATTCTATAAGTATTAGTTATTAAGGTAGAAGAATGTTATTTGGCTATAAAAGTATTAAACTAAAGAAAAACAATGGAAAATGGTTCCATCTTTATGACCAATATGTATATGGATTAGCAATATCGAAAAAGATCATTTTAGAACTCAACTCTATTAACATGATATATTGTTAAGTTTTATTATATTTTATATATATATATTTTTTTTTGCTTTATTTGAACCTAATTAGTTATATTTGATGTCAAGCAATTTACTTAAGGATATATGAAGAAAAAAGAATCACATAATGTATTATTTAAGGATCAATTGGTAATATTAGCACTATGCAAGTTTAATTACATCACATACACATGGATGAATGAAAAATGAAAGATGAGGATATCTAATACCATCATTTTTTTTGTTTGTTATTCAAAAGTAATGACAATATCTTAAATTAAACCTAAAAGCTTAGCATGATTTTATGAATTCACTTAAATATCTAACCACTAAGTACATATCACATGAACGAAACTAAGTATTTTTTTTATGAAGGAATGCCAACTTAGATATGTGGTAAAAGTAAAATATAGATTATTTAAGTGGAAACCCTTTAAAACTTGGTTACTCGTAGTTGGTCTAACTTGTGATTCTACCTATTTTAGTTATCATAGAATCATGTAGAGCTAACACAATAATAAATTTTTAGAATCATAAATCTAAATTCGTAATTCTTTGCATATATTTTAACTATAAAGAATATCATAAAATAATAAGCTTATAGAACTATACAACTTAACTCATGATTGAAACAACTATATGGTCAATGTTAATCTGATTAAAAATGACTCAAATTAAAGTTTTTTCTTCTCAAATCAATATATTAATAATACAAATTAAAGGAAATTATTGAAAGAAATTTTTTTACTTTCTAGATGAAGATTCAGGTACGGAGTTACATGAGCGAAGCCAAAATGTTGCATCAAATACCTACTATGGAAGATTACATGATTGTTGCAACAATATCGACTGTACATGGAGTGCTAGCAACCATATCTCTTGTTGGAATGGGAGACATCGTAACTAAAGATGCATTTGAGTGGCTAATTAAGGATCCTAAGATGATGAAAGCCTCAACAATTATTGGTAGGCTCATGGACGACATACATAGTTGTAAGGTACAAATACATGCCAACATTTAATTTCTTGCACATTTTTATATTAATTCTTTGGCTTTATCTATCACTATAGTAAAGAATGGGGTTAGCTTAAATAGGGTTATTTATTAAACCGAATCGAATCAAAGTGTAAAATGCAGTTCTTTTATATTTCAATTCTATTTGTGGTTTGGTTCAAAGAAGGTTCAATTGGTTTGAAGAAGGTTCAAACGATTCGTAGTTTGGTTTAGGAGGTTAAACTAAATTGAACTGAACCGAACTGCTTCTTATTTAAAAATGAAACATAAGTGATATTTTTTACTTTTAAACCACATTAAAATTTCATTTTTTTTTTATTGTCTCTCTTCTCACACTTAGCTTCTATTGTCTACTTATTCTCTTTCACTATCTTTTTTCATCTCTCAAGTAAATTTTCATACTTTCACTATTGCCTAAGATGCAATATTATTGTGACATAATATTATATGGCTTTAACTCTTATATGATATTCCTTATTTTAAATATCAATATTTGGTAAAATGCTTTAATAATTATTGGTATTATTAAATATAACAAAATCCTTTTAAAAGTGGTTGAAACCAAACTGTAAATTGTATTTGAAGTAGTTCGGTTTAAAACCTCAAACTGTTAAAAGTAGTTTATTTCATCAAGGATTTGAACCGAATTATTTCAAATGTAGTTTGTTTTAGTTTGACCCTTAAACCGAATCAAACCGAACCATAAACACCCTTATCTATAAGTTCCATTAGTAGAAGATGATGGAAATGGATCTTTTAAATCTACTTTCTCTAAATTTATCTAAATTTACTCATTTAAAATACTATCTAGTCTATTTAATGATTAAAATTTTAAAAAATATGATTATGTCATAATGATGTTATAAAGTATTTTACTAATTTGGGCAACCTCAGCCTTGGTAAATTTAAGAATATTTAGAGAAGAAAAATTCATAGGATCTAAAATCAAAGATGATTATCAGGAATATGGTGCAATTTTAGTCCTAAACCTCTCAAACATTATTCAACTCAGTTTCACACTATTTTAAATGTTTCTAAAATAGTTCATTACTCAATCCATTTTGCATAGGTCGCACATTAAAGGATCTAAGTCTAAAGTTTATAGAAGGATTTACTGTTGAATTGAATGTTTCAAATAGTTTATATGATATCAGTAATATTATTTAACAGATATAAAGTAGGTTACCTAAGATGAAAAATTGTTCTAATAGGGAGTCAAATAGTCCAATTACAAGCTCAAAACCTAAAAAGCTTCTTAGAATATATCCAAACCATTAAAGATAGCTAATTGATGTTTATTGCTAACTTAAGGAGCTTCTTAAAATATATCTCCAACTAGTTAGGTTATAGTTGATAGTTGATTGCAAACTAATTCATATTGACAAACGTTTGATTGAAAATATGTTACCATTCTCATCTCATGGATGAAATAACAAAGAACTATATGGATGATTGAAAGATTATGGTTAGATATGTCTATTTATATGAAACAAGCAAGTTATTTTTCATATTCTAACTTTTATACACATTACATGCTTTTATGTCAATGATGTCTTTTTTTTTTTTTTTCTTACTTTTATTATGTACATAAATTTTACATTAAGTATCACTTAAAATCCTAAAGTGTGAAATACGACAACCAAACCCATCTATTTCCCTTAAGAGGCATCCTATTGGGCTTTTATCGAGCTTAACTCTATCACTAATTAGCATCCCTACTCAAGGGCTAAATAATTTAATATTGGAAGAGAAAATGGTTTATTATTAGATTAAATTGCTATAGTGGTTGGTACAAGCATTGCCATTTATTTATATGTTGTACATGAAAAAGTTATCCATGTCAACAACTATTAGAAAGGCTTGTTAGTGAAAATGAATCTTCCATCAATCATTATATACACCATCAAGACATTCTATATAAAGTTAGATGAATATTGTTATTTACTATTTGATTCTTCGAGACATATATAGTTGTAAGCAAAAATAATCACCTAATGTTCGATAAACATTACGTTTTTTTCAATATTAATAACTTTTATCATTTTTCATAGCGTGAGAAAGAGATTGTGCATATAGCAACATCAATCGATTGTTACATGAATCAATATAAGGTGACAGAAGAAGAAGCAAAGAAAGAGTTGCAGAAACAAATTGTTGATGCATGGAAGGATATAAATGAAGAGTGTCTCCATCCAATAGTCTTTCCCATGAAAATTCTTGCAGTGATTCTCAACTTGACATGTGTAACCAATGTTGTATACATAGATGGAGAAGATCACTACACCAATGCTAGAATGAAAATGAAGAGTTATGTGAAGTCTTCACTAGTTGAACCGGTTCCAATGTGATCATGAGTTCTACTCTTACGGATGATTTCCTCTTCTAGATTAAGGAGTTTAGGGAGAATAAATAAAATAATACAAGTAATGCAATATACCTCCGGAGAAAATACTAAAATCATTGGTGCTGTAGCAAGGAGGGTGCATCTCTAGTCAATGGTTGTGTGCTTTATCATAACCCACCTATTGTAGTTTTCTCTCTCTCTCTCTCTCTCTCTCTTTTTAATGGATTTGTGCAAGGATCTACATATCCTTGACACTAGTTAATTTCTATGCTTGTGTACTCTTTGAGTATAAATAAAATCTACGTTTTATAAAAAATAAAATAAAATAATATAACATTATAGTTGTAATTGCTTTGTGCAACTTTGTATTTGTAATGCAATGATTGTTAGGTGATATAAATGTATTACATTAACATATCAAGGGACGTTTGTATTTTCATGAATCTTACTAGGGTCAGTATTGTATTACTAGATTAGAAAATTTGATTTTCTCTGAAGTTACAAAAGTTTTCTAAAAAGTGTAATCACATCTAATTTAATAAATGATGGAGCACACAAGTTTAATTAACAGAGTTGTACAAGAGTGATGCAACACCAATTTTGACATTAGATGTAAGTTGGAAGCTAACTTTTTCTTTATTTTTCCGTGTAATTGATTCACTTTTTTTTTGTGATGCTCGTTTACCGAAGCACAATTGCTTCAGTCAACGTCCCTGCCATAAGTAGAATTAAGGGTCTAAAATCACTAAATACCACAAAATGAACTTTCATATAATGTCTTCATGATCTTTGGAAGAGTTACATTTAATATTTTAAAACAAAATGAAAATCGAAAACTTATCTATAAGACATATTAAGTGAAAGGAATTCAACTTTAATCATCTAAACTGACTATATGTCCTATTCACTATGTAGGTTTAACTAATCAATGAAAGTTTCAACTCCTTAATCCAAACCTTAACCTAACTCATCATATGGATTGAATTGTCACCTAAAAGGTTGAAATCCCTCATGAAACTCAATGCACAACCATAGCAAACACATGTGCAAAGCCTCAATGTTGGTTTCCTGTTTTTCCTAATCTAATTTATGCTAAGTCAACCCATTTAATATAGTATCTCAACTAGTTTAGGAAAAAAGTTTAAATAAAAAAAAAAGACATTTTGACAAACATAGAGTTGCCACCTAACCAGATTAGGAAAAAATGAAATTAAAGCCCATAGGCGTAGAAAAGCCTTCATTTCAACTACTAGTAAGTGGATTTTATTAAAAAGTTTTAGAAAAAAGGAAACCAGAGAATAAAGGCTCGAGGTAAACCCATAAAAATCTAATAGGGTCACCATATAAAGATCCACGAATTAATTGAATGGCCTTTTGATATTTATGTGCATTTCTCAGATAAATAAGGGCTTCAGATTAGAAAAGGGGAGAACTATTTTTTTGTATTTTTTAGCCCCCCCCAAAGTACCTATGTACCTATTTATCGGTATCAAATTGACATAGTTCTAAAGGTATTTGATGAAAACCTTAGTATGTTAATTAATTTTATTTTACAAAATATTCCACTTTAAATTTTTAATATTGATTAATTTGAAAAAAAAAATGGTCAAAGTGTATAAAACCACAAAATCCCTAATTTTGAAAACAAGCCAATTAGATTTTTCATTATGAAGATATTTTTCTAAGCTAACAAAACGTTTTGCAAAAACTCTTCTTGTAATTCCCTGCCTTCTAAGCATCTGCTTGAAACTTTTGTTCAAACTTTTAGTGCTTGAAGACAGTTCATCACACCAACCTTGAGTTATAAATAAATCAAAACCTATATTCAACATGCTATTTAGTCTTCATAAATCATTTTGTTTGCATATCTCTTCTTTTTCAATATAACAAACAATAACAAAAGTCTTTACAATAGTGAGCCATACCTAGATTATCACAATCATACAACTCCTATGTAATACGTATTACCATCATGAAATATATATGTTAAATTTATAAACCTTATATTGAAACCTATATTGCTTTTGTTATTGACATATTGCTTTTAAGGCTTGAATCAAATCCTACACTGCTTATTCCTTGTCAAGAGAATCTAACTCTAATTAGTATTCTAAAGTCTTTTTACCCCAGTTTTGTAATACCCTATGTAAACTTTCTTCGTAACTTGAGAACAAGACAATTTATCCCTTAAGCTTACTATAAGCTAAGTGAGATTAAATAACCAAGCAACAAACACAAGCATAATCTAACACAATATTCATCCCAACAAGTTGTTAGCCGAATCCTTTCCATATGACTCTTCTCATCTCATTTCAGGTCCTAATTTCCCATCTTAATTTCACTAAGTGTATTGTAAGCTAAGTGAGAGTGGATAAATATGCAACAAATATAAGCATAATCCAACACAATATTCATCCCAACAAATTGTTAGCCAAACCTTTTCCATATGACTCTTCTCATCTCATTTCAAGTCTTAATTTCCTATTGTCATTATCTATGATAGGAGCTTACTAATTCATCCACCACAATGTAACATGGCTTGTAAATTCAATGGTGGTAAGTCAAACTTTAATAGTCTAATTTAAAACCAATGACCCAAATAAAACAATGAAACCTTAAAACTCTCTTTTAACCATACTAAACTCACAATAGTATCTTCAAATAAACTAACCAAATGGAGTCTCATGTTACTTTTAAAAATAACCAACCTATTATAAGGAAACTGAAAAAAAACACATGTAACTCTCCAACCACAAACATAAAATAAATAAACTAAATAGCTCCATGTCTGTCATCATATTGTACTCATAAAACTCTATAAAATCCTCATAGCCATAATCATGGTCCTCCTAATGGTACTTTCCACAACCTTCCTAGTCTATACTTAAAACTAAAACAAGGTAAGCAAATCCCTATACAAGACATTCATGCTCATGCACATGAATAGGCAAAAATCACATTCCTACACATGTTTCCTATTAACTAATGCATTAACAACATGTTTTAATCTTTGTGTTAATCTAGCAACCAGCACAATTGTAACATCCTAAAACTTAGAGTGACTCGTGGCTCTAAGTAAGCAATGTGTAATACTATATAAATATCAGTGTTGAATCTTCCCTAATGCCCTAAAAACTAAGAATTCACCTAAACCTACCTGGATCATTTCTACGTAGAACTTCACTCGGGACAACATCTTGTAATGATTATTGGGGTATAACCCCAAGGTCATCGATCCTCTCAATCTCTTAGGCCCAACTAAGCACACATAGCACACAATTCATTATAGTCAAATATGAGTTAAGTTTAGTTAAATCTTCAAGCCTACAAGTACAAAAATCAAACAATATCCCATACCTAACTTTAGTAGCAAATCAGATTCGGGAAGAACCTCTTCACAACCTATAAACATCATAGGTAACCTAACCTAGATTCAAACTTGCTATTACTATTGTCTCTTATTCTTAGAAGCTTCACCCTAAGGAACAAAACATAAGATGAAGAAAAGTTGTTTAAGAGTTGTTTTAATTGTTGGAATGGGTTGAAAAATATGTTATAAAGGTTTAAGGATGAGAAAAGGGGCTCAAAAACTACAAAGGAATAAAGAGGAAATATTTTGTAACAGTTCGAACAAATGGCATTTGAATGCTAAGTGTTGTTTTAGCATCCTCCATCTAAGTCACTCAAAGGAACAAAATCCAAGATGAAGAAAAGTTGTTTAAGAGTTGTTTTGATTGTTAAAGTAGATTAGAAAACATGTTAAAAAGATCTAAGGATGAGTAAAAGAGGCCCGTAAACTAAAAAAAAATGAAATGGAAACTTCCTATCATTGTTCAAGCACATGGCGTCCAGATACTACAAGATATAATGTTCAGACACTATAGGGAGAGGCATCCGGATGCTATGCTATTGTTTGCAAATTCTATAGACAGTAGCACATAGTATTAATCCCTTCAACCCCCACTTCCAACCTTAATTCTATCTATTAAGATAGGTTGGATTTGTAACCTTGCTAATTTGGCATTCATGTCTCTAATTAAGATTTCAAGATCTAACTTATGCATCTCTTCTAGCTAGGTTGTCGTAAGGTTATTAAATAAGATGAATTTCCTTATTTTAACTTACTCAAAGCATCAGCCACAATGTTAGTTGTCTTAAGGTAGTATAATCTTTAATTAACTCTAGCCATCGTCTTTGTCTCATGTTCAAATCCCTCTAGGTAAAGAAGTACTTAAGGTTTATGCCTCCAAAGTTTCAATACATAAACTACTACCACTAACTCTAGATCATGAACTAGGTAATTCTTCTCATAAGGTTTGAGTTGGCGAGAGGAATATGCTATTACAACATTGTTTTGTTTCAACACATACCTTAATCCTTGAATTGAGGCATCGTTGAAGATAACAAATTCTTCACCACTA
Organism: Lumnitzera littorea; assembly: GCA_024138015.1. Taxonomy (NCBI): domain Eukaryota; kingdom Viridiplantae; phylum Streptophyta; class Magnoliopsida; order Myrtales; family Combretaceae; genus Lumnitzera; species Lumnitzera littorea. Next base: position 8,612,712 of record JAMXBB010000003.1, on the reverse strand, counting down.
TAGGGCAAGGCTAACATTGGAGTTATTGTTAGCTTATCCTTCAACAGCTAAAAACTGTGCTCACATTTGTAATCTCGCTTAAATTTGACCCCATTTTAAGTCCAACAAGTTAAAGGAGTTGTTAAACTTGAGAATCCCTTCATAAATTTTCTATAATAATCTACTAAGCTTAAGAAATCTTTGATTTTTTACAAGGTTTTAGGTTGTAGCCAATCCATTATAGTAGATGTGTCTGCAGGGGTTGGACATACAGAGAAGCACCACAATGAAGTGAACTAAAAGAAACAGAAGAAAAGCTAGCACAGTCCAAGCAGCTACCGAGTGGATATGATGCACCACTTGTTCTTATTCGGCCTATAATTCGTCGAATGTGACTCACTAGTCCAAATTGAAGGGTCACTCATCACTACTCCTTACTAAAGGGAATAGATAAAAGTTGAAGGATAATGTGAATACTAAGGTTGCTTAATGGAAACATTAGTAATTTCTATATTGATGATTGATTGATTGATTGTCTACGTATAAGCAAGTGAGGGTTTATATACTCGTCTACTATGGTTACTTTACATGTATGAAAAGAGAAGGATATTCTTACAATTAGGTTACATAAAATATACTAAAAGGGGCAAAAGGGACAAAGAATATCTAATAAGGAAAGAGAACAAATCATTTTAGAATTTTGCATTAGAAGACATGTGTCGCTTGGGGGCTAGACATTAGAAATATAATGTAAAGTAAGCGAAAACATAAGTGTTATAGTTGAGGGTTGACCTAATCTAGATCAAGTTGGGAGCCAATCAGTCTTGTAGAAAAGTCAATTGAATCGGAGTCAAATGTCTATGGTCAGTTCAAGAGCTCGGCTCAGCTAGTCTTAGGTTGTCTTTAAGAATAAAGCATCATTGCTAAGCAGGAGTAGATCTGATACATGTAAGGATTTGATAGTCAGTTTGGCATAGGATCATTTCAAAATAAAAATCTCCATCTAAGATATGGCTTTAAGCCAATATCCTTCGAGTGAGTTGTCACACCTCGAACAAGAAGAGCCATAATAGTCCCGCTATGTAAACTAATTTAAGATAGAAGCTGACTTCACAACTGCTATCGTAGATACAGTTTACATAAGGCGTACACAACTCAACCAGCTTGAAACATCTGTTTTGATACCTATTAATAACCAAACTTATGGTAAATCTTTACAAAATACCTGTTCTATACAACTTGCTGTATAGTACTAGAACAGTATTTACACAAACGTTTTACATCTAAAGGTAAAGTTTACAATCAAATTTTATTAAAAACCACAGGTTTTGCAGTCTATATAGAATAAGTTAGGAAACTAATGGGCTCCTAAGAAATTCTCAATTAGTTTCCTCAAAAACAAAGTCAAAAGCCTAGGTTCAGTTGATTTCTCGATCCTCACTTTCCCAAATAACAGCACACTAACCTAGAAACAGTGGTATCTAAACATCCTGACCTCACTCAATACCTACAAAAAAGTTTATAGGGATGTGAGCATAACTAACTCAGTAAGTGGAACAGGGTCAGAAGAATACTGTACAAACATAAATAAGGTTAATAATTATGATGAAATGCAATGCAATGCAATCAATCAAATGAAACATTGCACAATATTATTCGGTCTACTGTGAGGTTAGAGAAATTACGTCCGCTCTAACTCGGATTGAGGAGTTTCATCGCGACTCAAGTCAGACCAAACTTAGGCTTGTGTAATAGATAACACCCTCCTCCCATAACCACCTTCGAACCACGGCCCCCAACCTTGCCGTGACCTCTTCACCTATCACTTGGTTCAACTAAGGATGGGAAAAGGACCATTTCAACTATCCTTATCAAAAGAAGTCGATATTTGGCCTAATACTCTTAATCATTTCCCCTAATGAGTGTTATGTATGTCTAGTTTCATTTTAGTCGAATAAACATTAGTTTTAATTAGGAGTGACCAATAAGTTCATATAATGCAAAATCAATGCAAACATGTCGAACAACACACTAAGGAGTTGAACTCCTATCGCAATTGAGTATCATTCACACACACGACATACGCACAGTCAACTAACTATAAATACAGCCAGAAGTACTCTTGGGTTTCCAGATACTTTAAACAGTATCCTAATAAATAGTGAAGCCATAATCCCAACTTACTTGTTTAGACACTTACTACTGCTGACTCAAATCGTCAACTGTCTTTGTACTGAAAGATCTTATTTACACAAAAGACCCAAATTTAGTTTTGGTAATAATTATGAAAACATTAGGGTTTAATATAAAGCGATTATATATATATATATATATATATATATATTATTTCCATAATATATAATCGTATTATCAATATATATTGAATTAAGTTATTAAATGTTGATACTGTACATCATATATACTATAACGTATTATATATTGTTTCAATCCTATCGAAACATACTTTTAATTTATTAATTCACATTTTAATTTTGATAAGGTTATCGAAATACATACTTTCTTAAATATGATAAAATTATAGGTTATATTACTTAAGATTGCTCAATTTTAACAAAATTAGTGTTGTTGGGTTTGGATAAACCTAATGACACGTTTTACGAGTCCTATTCTTAGAGGCGACTTTTAACAGGTAGTTCAACTTTTTAATACAGTTATACGTAATTATATAAATATGTTCGCATTATACATAATTTACGTTATTAAATTGTATTTTACTTAATTTATCCATATATCGTTATAATATAAATATTATCCAACTCTAATATACTTAAAGCGTATCCTAATTAGAAAATATCAGTAAATATAATAAAAATACTCATTTAATTCAATTTGATCAACAATCACATATATAGTTTTTATTTAACTATTTAATTCATTTTAGCTTATTAATATTAAAAAAATACCTTGACTTATAATTTAAGCTATTTTATTAGGTAAATTCGTAATAAATAGTCCAAGTTTCCAAATAATTCCTCAAAAAATTTTAGACTCCTTAAAAATATAAGGAATTCAGTTATCACTTGGTTTCAAGTTTTCAACTTATTGCCTATATACTTGTATTTACAATTTTACCCCTAATTTACTCGATTATGATTCTTTTCACACTAAATTAATTTTAATCTGACTCAATACTATTATTATTTACTAGAGATCAGTACATGTCCATTTCATCAATTAATTTCATAATTTCCTATTTAATTCATAATTTCAGCCTATTTTTGAACTATTTTTAGGTAAAAAAATGCAATAAATATTAAAAGTATTCAAATCAAAATTTGGGCTGCATGGCAATTATCTATATATCATGCACGTCCTACACAAAAATTTTCAGCTAGAAACAACATCATTTAGTACATTTATTTTATAATTCTAAATTTAGATAAGTAGTAAATTTCTTAAGGAGGTATATTAGATATTACGAATTTTTCAAAAATAAAAATATCATGTAAAAGCATGTTCAAAATAACTTAAGTGCAATTTTTTTCATAATTTTCTATGTAGATTTACTATTTTTTTATAAATTATTGAAAAATAGGGCAAAAATTTAACCTTGTTGTTCTTGGTGTCTCCAACAATCGTAAGGTGGTGGTGGTGCATCGGACGGCCTAAATGCGACCTAGACTGGTGGTAAATGATTGGGTTCATCGCCAAGTGGTCGTTTGGGTCTGGCACAGTGATGATACGGTGGTTCCCCTGTTTTTTCTATTTTCTTTCTAATTTCCTCCAATTTTTTCTAAATTTTTCTTTCAAGTGCTTCTAATTTGTAAAGTTGTATAATGTTTCAATGAAGCCTATTTATGCTTGTGGAGTCAGTTTCTACCCCTTTTGATTTTTTTTCTTTAGTTTTTCTTCATAAAAGTAAGTAGGAGGTGTCCATTTGTTATGAATTTACTTTTAACTCATTACAATTTGCTGTTAAGGTTGTGCCACGACGATTCTCCAACAATTCTAGCAGCATTTGGAGTTTATAGGATAGGATTTACAATTATTTTAGTATTTTAAGTATATTTAATTATTATTTAGTTATTTAGTAATATACAAGTATATATATCATGTGTATATATCACGCGTAATATACAACTATACTCGAATAATTAAATTTCTAACATATCTTTTATTTTTTAGGATATTTTCTCTAAATTAATTTCATAAATTCAACACAATATATATATAATTACGTAATTTAGGATTAATTTATGAGTCTAATTATTATTTAATCGGGTATATTCATAAAAATACGTATATATTTATATAGTAAATTATACTATATTATTTCATTTTATAGCTTAATTAACTTATTTTTAAGTTCACGTCGCAATTTGAGTTCGATTTTAGGAGTTCTGAGTATTTTAGTGCTTTATTAAATATTCCTACTTTTAAGGGCAAAATTGAGATTTTGGGTCATTATTTCTAAAATCTAACTTCATTGTATCACCTTGACTAACTTTTTTATCTTAATCGTAAAATTTGGGTTTAATTGGATAAGTTTCCCTAAAGGCCTTAAATCTAGGCTCGGTTATCCTAAACTTAGTTTTGGAAACTTACATGAGTCCTTAGAATCCTCTAGTTTTGCTGTGAGTAATCGGTCTAGGGGACTGATTCTTATCAATCGCTTTATTCTCTGAATCCATTGCAATTCCATCTTTGTTTACAATATGACTCAAAAAGGCTATCTTCTCTAACCAAAACCCGCACTTGCTAAACTTCACAAATAGCTTTTCTTCCCTCAACTACTTAGAACAATTGTCAAATGCTATTTGTGCTCTTCCTTACATCTAGAGTAAATAACAATGTCATCAATAAAAACCATTACAAATTTGTCTAGATATTCTTTGAATACTCTATTCATTAGGTATATAAATGCTTTTGAAGCATTAGTACAATCAAAAGGCAACTAGAAACTCATATAATCCACATTTGGTTTTGAAGGTAGTCTTCCCTACACCTTCCAGCTTCACCTTCAACTGATAGTAGCCATAACTCATATCGATTTTAAAGAATACCTATGCTCCCTATAGCTAATTGAAAAGATAGTCCATTCTGGGGAGATGATACTTATTCTTAATGGACACCTGATTCAAATCATGGTAATCTATTTGCATTTGCATCCTACCATCCTTCTTTCTTGCAAAGAGAATCAGAGTTCCCTAGGTAAGGTGCTTGGCTTGATAAAACCCTTGTCATATAGTTCCTACAATTACTTCTTCAAATCAACTAATTCTAAAGGTGTGATTCTATAGGCTGGCATAAAAATAGTAGCTCTTTGTTATAACGTCAGTTTACACTTCGAGATAGTGAATGCCCAACTACTAGAACCAAAACCAAGCCAAGGCCAAATCACTCATTTAGACGTATAATATACCGAATTCAGCTGCTAAGCTAAAACCTCACTTCGATAACCAGCAATATTCATACCTTCAACTAGCAATATTCACACCAATTAACTATTGAATGGTAGCTGCTAACTGTTCAAGCAACATCGAACAAGGAAAGGATCCTAAGCTGCTTTCCAATTGAATGTTGAAACAGTGATCAACATGATTTAGCCAACAAACTAAAGGATGTCAAGCATCCCTCGTTCGAGCCTGGCACAATCCTTGATCGAGTTGTCCTTCTTCATCAGAGCATGCCATACTACCCATCTTTATTTTTGCATAGTGGCCGAGAATAGATACTGAGTTGTCCAATTTTGAAGTTGCCAAATACACTGAGTTGCTGTGGCCATGCTAAGTAGCATCAACATAATGCATATGCCAAAGGTGAAGTACTGCTTTCCTTTTTGAAGTTGAATGCTTTCAAGTTAACGAATACCCTGGAAGACGAACAAGGGAAAGTGAACCGGATATCTTCACTTGTTGCGATTGCATTTAGACCTCGCAACTTGAAATCAGACGTAGAAAGGTATCTGACTGATCTTTGAATGATATCATGCAAATATTGGATTGTAGTTGATAGCATCTAAATATTCCTTAGGAGCCAAGTATCAGTTGGCCAAGCCGTATGATTCATGAGTTATCTAGTAGCATTCGGCAGCTAACAAGCAACATCTGGGTAGCATTGGCATCTCGCATTATTGCTGACTCAATGAAGATCATATCTCCTAGTGAAGACAAAAGCTTTTTCTTTAAACCAAGATTACACAGGTTCCAAAATTTTAAGTTTTGACAGAAGTTTGTTGAAAATCTGCACTTTAGGAGCATGATTAATCTTTTGAGATGGACACGTAGATATAGCCGTTGCTTTAAGTTGAGTCTTTCCATGAATCTCAAACTCTACTATAATAGCTTAGAGTTGTCGCCTATACGCCCGAGGAAGACTTTGCCTGAACAGTTTCTCGGCAACTGAAGCAAAGCAAATACATGACCAATATTAGTGTATAATCTTTGGAGAACCAAACTACAGCTGTCACGAGTTGAAAGGTACTCAATTTCCTCTAGACCAAGTTGCAATTGAAAAATAATTTGGATTCCACCATAGTCTCCTATTTACTCCATATATAGCGGCAAGCTCTGAGCTGCATTCTAGAGCTTTGTCTATTTTTGAAAGAACCAAAATTTGGTTCTTTCTTTTACTTTAACTCAATTGCTTCGAGGTTTAAGCATGCACAAAGTACTAAATGGAGCTATGAGTTTCCTAGTTACTTGTACCAAACTATTTATGTTAAGCCTCTAAGACACCGTATTTTTTAGATGAGTTTGCATGATCAAGAAAGAATAGACCTACATGAGGACGAACTATATTATCTAACTTCTAATAGGCCTATTTTTACCCCTATTTGAGACAAATATGAGGGCTCAAAGACGAACTTGGGCTAAAGAAATGCTCTTCACCTATAGCCCATACCAACATGATATGCTAATAGGCTATACTTCAATAGCTTTAAGCTCTATAAACTATGAGTGATGAGTAAGTTATATAAAATTATGGTCCCTAAGTCCTATATCCAAAGGATGACAGGAGATGAAAATCTTTGAATCTCTAAGTCTAAAGAGAAATTTGGATAATAAGATATGGAACCTTAAACTCTCTTAAGAGTGGTAGGGATAACACCATCAGTCTAATGAAAGGATGACTAGCAATATGAATACCCTAAGCCATAAAGCGGCAATGGGTAAAATATTTTAAGTCCAACAATTGGCATGGCCGACGAGTAAGTAAGCCTAAAGTCCTATACATTAATGAACTAAAGGCTAACTAGCCTATGTTATGGCTTTACTTAGCATAGGTCATGGCCAGGCCGAATGACTTGTATGCTTTCCCAGCCTATTCAAGCATACCGATCTTGTATACAAGACTAGAGTACTTATATGCATTTTAGCCTCATCAGACCTTTTCCTCTTTAAGCATATCGACTACTTTAAGCCTTTTGCTCTTCAAGTACTTTAGCTTCTTCAAGCGTTTGCCTTTTAAGTGTACTAATATCTACAAATGCTCTGACCACTCCCAACTTTTGTCTCTTTAGGCCTTTGCTTCTTTAAGTACTCTAGTCTCTTTAGGCTTAGATTACAAACCCTTCCAAAGATCTCACAGAGTTAACTTTCTTAGATACTCTCTTTGCCAACCATCTCACCAAAGAGAGTGAGGGGCAAGTGTTGAAAGGTATTTTCTCATAATTATTTGGTAGGATTATTTAACTGACCCAATACTTAAACCTAGTCCAATAATTCAATCTAGGTACAACTTCTACTGCCCAACTATAACTACAAGACAAAACCTCCAAGTAATGGGGCATTCTTCTTTATTTTCTAACTCTCATGATCACTCTACAATTCCATTCACACGATAAAAGGGTTGACTTAGTGATGAATTGTTGACCACCAGTCTTTTAACTCATGTACGGCTCTGAGGCCTCCAATCCTTTACCCAAAGAATCCTCTCTTAATAACTTACTGATGATGAGAAACTTTACATTAACGGAGTATGGCCGAACTTCTTAAGCAGTCCACATTGTTATATTAGGATCCGTGCCTTCGGTTGTGCCGATGTCAACAATTCTCTAGTCGAAGACCTTGTACAGAATGATCCGACCTCCCGATGCCGAGTGGTTCTTGTCGAGTGACGAAACACTCTCTTACTAGCTAATTACTTCTCATCTCGACCTCTTGATGTTGCAACATCTTGATCCCTCTTGCCTACAGTGATCAGAGGATCTTCGTATAGGACCAATGTTGCACTGCCACCTGTCCTCTTTGTCTAACATTATACTACTGTTCTATTTTTTGCTTTTGTCCCTTTTACCCCTTTTTGTACGTACTAGGAAACTCCTTCTTGTATATGTCTTTTTATAATTTCTTTATTTGTAATGTTGCCTTAAAGACTTACTATAAATAGTCCATTCTCCTTATAAGCCAAAATCATCTTACCTGAGAAATAGATTGAATATTTAGTTCTTATGGGACAACCCTCTCTAAATCTATTATCCCTACACTCTTATCTAGTCTTACTAAGTAGCTCGAGACTAGTGGCGGGTAAACCTTGACATTAATTTATGTATTATATCAAGCGAAGTGTCAAGCCGTATTGTGTTCACATGTAAGTCATATCCTCCAAGCAGTTTCACATTAGTTACTATAATTAGTTCGCCAACCAACCCTCTTAATCTTCTTCAATATTTCAAAGAACTCATCGGTTCTAATTTGCTACAGTAAGTTCTAGTAATAATTGAGCTCTTAGGCACATCACTTAGGTGTTAGAGTAGCTACGCTAGAGTACCCTCCGATGCCCCCATAGCTATGTTTTTGTTTTGCAGGTACCTGTGTACTGGAACAAAAATCATCAATCAACAACAAGCACATGAACAGGCAAAAATCACATTCACATACATGTTTCCTATCAACTAATGCATCAACAACAAGTTTAAATCTTTTTTTAAATCTAACAACCATCACAATTCTAGTGATCATGACTAAAAACATGTAATTTTTCCTAAACTTTAAAACCTGCATTTATGCATAAATTTAGTAAAGACTAGTTAATTTTATAAAAAAAATTGGTGTTTATGCACAAAATGGACCAATTTGAGTAAAATTGATAAAAATGCATGAAAAGGGATTGAATTTAAATGGATTTTATTAATTTTATATCTTACTTATAGGTGTACGAGGGCTATCATGATCTTGGTGGCCCCTATTGTTCAATCAAGAAGGCTAAAATCAATGGAGTTAGAAAATTTGGCCTATCGATCGATTAGTAGTCTTACTACCGACTTATTGGTATGCCTTAAAGCACTAGGATTACACCATTAAACCAAGCAATCAATTGAGAGGAGAGAATGTTCTAAGAGCAAAAGGTACAAGGATGGAATCACTCATACAAATCAATTAGTACTATGTACATCGATTGATCGGTAGAAGGAATTAAGGTAAGGTTTATCTAACCTGACACCTTAGTCCCCTAAACATCATTTTCCATAAAATACAAAGACAACCTCAAGCTGACACATGTCTACCAATCAATCGATAGCTCAATTTTATAAATATTTACATTTGCTGCAAAAATGACGACCTATAATTAAGGATTTGCTAGGGTTTAGTTTGGTTTTGCATGCTCATTGTTATATTTATTGCTTCTTGACTTTTCTTATGTTATTTGAAACTTATTTTTAAGATTTTAATGCACATTCTTTTCTTTTTTTTTTATATTTAAGCTAGATTAAAGAACATTATCATCTTTTTCTTCATTTATTCACTTGTTATTACTTTGATACGTTGTTTCTTAATGGAGTTTTCTGCTATATTTTTTAATGTTCTTTATTGATAAAAAGTCGAGTAACTCTATTCACAACAAACATCAACTAAGATATTTTCATATTTGGTTTGAACTTAAGAAAAGTGGCATAAACAGTTATCGTTTTGCACGGTTTCATTACATAACTACCCACTATTCCTATATTTCAAGCATATGTTTCATTATGAGGCCTCCACATGTCTCATGATCAATGATAAATTGTTGTTTCAAATACCCAACATTTGCCTATAAATACAGAGAGAAAGCATTGTAAGAACCAATAAGGATCAGGTTATTAGGCCTTTAATCCGTAATCGAGCCCTAGGACTAAAAGGCTTGGCAAGGCGGATTCTTCTACTCCAACCGATTCTTACTGAAGCTGAGTACTTCTTTGTCGAGTCACTATTTATGCCGAGCCGAATGACTGCCTATTTCTCGTAGATAGAGTGCCAAGAAGCGAAACCCTTACTCATGCCTGACCAATTAGTTTTCTTAGCATCACCCTTGTTACTATGCCAAAAGAGAGACACTCCAAACTGAATAAGCCACCCCTGTTTGGATAAGCTAACTGACCATACTTTTGTTCGCATCTTTCAATAGCCTCACCAATACAACATTGCCACATGTACAGAATCATGTGTATAATCGGTTACACTAATAATTTCTTTTCTTGAATATTCATTTTTACACTTTTGTATTCTTGTACATTACCTCTTTAGGTTAATACCCTTTTTGTCTTTTCCCTTTTAGGCATGTTGACATAAATGCTCGAGTATAAATACTCCTTATACAAGTAGTTATAAGAATCAAATTGATTACCCTTAATACACTTTTAAGTATTTTTCCTTCTATGCGTAAACATTACCCGTTTACTCTTAGCATCACTTTTATCCTAACCCTTAAGCAAGGTTAGGTAGCAAGTAAACTCACCGAACCGATTTGTGTATAATATCGAATTGTACCATAAGTTCTCGAAATTTCTATTAGTGTATCGTATCCTTTAGAGCTATTTATGGGTTTTTACTTACTTTTTCATTTGTCCTTTTGCGCCCTTCCCCATTATTCCTTTCAAGATTTCGATAAGCTTGGACCCATCCCTATGATGGGCCATGTCTATTTTTTGTCACAATCCGTATTATCTTGGTATTAGAGTGGAGGTTTTGTTTAAGCTGTAGTGTCTTCGAAGTTCTATTTATACTTTGTTCTACATGTGTGAAACAGATCAAGTTACTGTATTCCTCTTAATTGCTATGTTTGTTAGCTGTTGATTGTCTAGTTTGTGGAAGTATTTGTTTGAACTTTAAATCTGTGGAGAAAATGACTGACCTAAGTGTGAACATTAGTGCTAGAGATGATAGTAGAGTTGTTTACCATGGACGACATTCTCAAGGAACCCCTAGAAGCACTGATGAAAGACTTTATGAAGTAGCTAACCTCTTAGTGGATTTGACCCAAGCTATTCATGTGTTATCTTATCAACCAACTGAGGTCACACAAAACACCCCACAAGTTATTAAAAGTCAGAACCCAACTCGATAAGGTCAAGGTGGAGGAGTAAGTGAACGAGTAAGAAGGGGAATTGATTTAGGGAATTTGGAAGAAGAAGATAAGGGAGAGTATTTTAAAGAAGAGGAGCGAGTGCGAGTACCTAGAACCTCTGACCATATGAAGCTTCAAATTTTGAGCTTCGATGGATCTAGGAATGCTGACAAGTACTTGGAATGGGAAGAGAGAGCAGAACATATTTTTTAATATTATCAGTACGATGATTATAAGAAAGTGAGAAGTGCTGCTGTTGAGTTCTTTGGATATGCAATGATGTGGTGAAAGAATTTCCAAGCTATGAGGAGACAAGAAGGCTATTGAGAAATTAATACTTAGCTTGAGATGAAAAGAATACTCGGAAATAGGTTCATGCCTAAGACTTATTTGCAAGACACTTTTATTCGGCTTCAGGAGTTGAGATAAGGAGGTCGAACATTTGACAAGTATGTCTAGGAATTCTAAATGCTCATGATGTAATGTGAAGTAGAGGAACCACTTGTACGAACGATCTCTAGGTTCATCACTGGATTGAGAGGTGACATTGAAGACGTTATGGAACTCCAACGATTCACCACAATGGATGAAGTCATTAAAATTGCCTGACAAGTAGAGAGGTAGAGAAGAAACTGAGTACCAACCAGAATGTCGACTAGCCAACCCGGATAGGTAAGTCATCGAACTCCATCAAGTACCAAACTGATTAGAAAGATGGATGTTCGAGTCAGGTTGAAAGGCCATCTAGATGCTGAAGCGCTGACCCATACTAATGAAAAGGGGTAGGGATCTAGTAGGAAGACGAGCCAGATCAAGTGCTTTAATTGCCAAAGTTTCAAACATATGGTTGCTTAGTACCTGAATTAATGGACAATAGTCATCAAAGGAGACATCCCGAAGCTAGAGGTCGAAAGTACTGATGAGGAACCTGAGGAGCAGATCATTGCTGAGAAAGAACTCATTGAAGAGGATGTGATCACCAAAAACTTAGACCAAATGATCAAGGTTGTTCGATGCACAATAAATGTGGAACCCTCACACAAACGAATCTATTTCATACCACCTATAAGATGAAAGATCAAGTATGTACCCTCACAGTAGATAATGGAAGTTGTACTAATGTAGCATCAGCCGATCTTATTTCACAGTTGAAATTATCGACTATTGTGCATCCCAAGTTGTACAAGTTGCACTGGCTAAGTGAGAAAGGAGCATTACATGTCACTCGGCAAATATTATTGCCAGTCACTACCGGGAATTATTCTAACCAAATTATCTACAACATACTGTCCATGTATGCTTCCCATGTGTTGCTTAGTAGACCATGGTTGCTTGAAAGAAGAGTTATCCATGACGGCTACAAGAACACATACATGTTCGAGAACGATGGTCAGAAGATCATACGAAACTTGATGCCACTGAGAGAAGTTAATAAATTGCAAACAAAACTTGTTCACGGATTAAAGAAGGCTTTGGTAATGAGTAGAGCTAAACTCATAGAAGCCATCAATACTGACAAGTCGACCTTTATGTTGGTCAAGCAATTATTGGAGGTAAGGGAACGTGGTAAACTATCCCAAGAGATTAAAGAGTTACTAGATGAGTATGCTGATTTGTTTCCAAAATAGTTACTAAAGAGGTTGCACCCAACTCGAGGCATAAAGCACTACATTGACTTAGTAACCGATGCCACACTGTCGAATAAGCCAGTCTATCGAATGAATCCCGAGCAAGCTTTTGAACTCTAACATCAAGTCAATGAGTTGCTGGAAAGAGGTTATGTCAGAGAAAGTCTCAACCTTTGCATTGTGCTAGCACTTCTAGTATTGAAGAAGGATGGAACCTAGTGAATGCGTGTAGAAATCGAGCTATGAACAAGATAATAATCAAACACATGTATCCGATTCTGAGGTTAAAAGACATGTTAGATGAATTAAGTAGAGCCTAGATTTTTAGCAAGAGTAGAGCCTAGATTTTCAGCAAGATTGACTTGAAATCTGGCTACCATCAAATCTACATGAGGCTAAGGGATGAGTAGAAGACCATGTTCAAGACTCAACATAGACTTTAAGAATAGATGATTAAGCCCTTCGGCTTGTCAAATGCCTCAATCACTTTCGTGAGACTAATGAACCATGTGCTTAGACATCTAATAGGGTAATGTGTAGTAATGTATTTTGACTACATCTTAGTCTATAGTGCTAACATGCTGAGTCATTGTGAACATCTCCATACTATATTGAATATCCTTCATACCAAGAGATTATTCAGCAATCTCAACAAATGTTGCTTTTACCAGGAAGAAGTGATATTCTTGGGCTATATAGTCAGTAAAGGAGGCTTACGAATGGATGACGAGAAGATCCGAGCAATTATTGAGTGGTCAATTCCTACTACTTGCACTGAAGTAAGGAGTTTCTATGAACTGGTTTCATTCTACATAAGATTCATTAGGAATTTCAACACCCTTGCTACACCACTTACTGAGCTAACAAATAAAAACTTCGACTTTTGACAAGGAGAGAGAGAAGAGAGGAGCTTTTTTTAGAGAAAGGAAAGGTTGACCTCTACCCCTATATTAGTTCTACATAGCTTCGAGAAAATATTCGAGCTGGAGTGTGACGCGTCAAGCATTGGAATAGGCACTATTCTAATGTGGGAAAGCTAACCAATTGCCTTTTATAGCAAGAAGCTCAGAGGACCACAATTAAATTATTCCATGTATAACAAAGAACTCTTAGTGCTAATTCAAGCTCTATAAGTTTGGCAACACTATTTACTATCAAGAGAATTTATCATATATACTGATCATGAGTTATTGAGGTACCTCCAAAGTTAGACCAAATTATCGAAGCATCAAGCAAGATGGGTTGAATTCCTTGGGGAATTCAATTTTGTAATAAAATATAAACAAGAAAAGAGAAACGTAGTTGTAGATGCTCTTTCGAGAATACATGTGCTTTTATCTGAACTACAAACTAGGCTATTTAGGTTTACAATTATCAAAGAACAATACTTTAAGGATCCATTCTTTGGACCTATACTTTTGCAATGTGTTGATGGAAAAATAGTGGATGAGTATCATGTGGAAAATGACTACTTGTTCTAAGGTGGAAAATTATGCGTACTTACTTGTTCCCTAAGGGAGTTATTGATCAGGGAAGCTCATAGTAGAGGACTCTCTAAGCATTTTGGAGAAAAAAGAACCTGTGAACTGTTGAATAGTTGATTCTTTTGGTCAAGAATGAGGAGAGATGTACACCAAGTTGTAGAAATTTGTACTGTGTGCAAAGATGCTAAGTACCGAGCCGAGCAATGGAAAGCAATGCCTTTGCCTATCCCGACGAAGCCGTAGACTAAATTGAGCTACCACGAACTACCCAAAGCAAAAATTCTATAATGGTCATCATCAATCTATTCAAAAAAATGCCACACTTTATGCTCTACTCCAAAACTAACAATGCTTTAGCTATTTCTTCTCTTTTCTTACAAGAGATTGTACAGATACACGGTATGCTGGGAAGTTTAGTCTTTGACAAAAACCTAAAGTTCTTAAGCCATTTCTAAAGGATCTTATGGCGTTAAATGGGGACAAACTACTATTCAATACTTCTTGTCACCCTCCAACTAATAGTCAAATAGAGGTCATTAATTACACTTTGGGATCACTACTCCGAGCTGCAATGGGAAAGAACTTGGCTGATTAAGATGTCTGCTTGCCAGTGGTCAAGTTCACTTACAACCGAATAGTGCATGACACCACTAAGCAAAATCCCTTTGAAGTGGTCTATGGTTTCAATCTCTAGTTGCCCCTTAATCACACCCATATACCTATACCTACTCAAGATGACCATAATGCCTTGGTTAGAACACAATCCCTTCAGCACATCTATGATAAAGTCACTCAACACATCGACCAAGCTGCTAAAAGAATGCAAGGGAAGACCCAAGGTAGGACAGCTAAACAATTCCAGTAAGGAGATTTAGTATGGCTACACTTTAGCGAGGAACGGTTTCCAAGCAAGAGGAGGAAGAAACTATCCCCAAGGGTTAAAAGACCTAAGGCTAAAGGACCTTTTAAAATCCTCCAAAAGATCAATGAAAATGCCTACAGATTGGAGCTGTCGGAGGATTATAGGGTTTCAAACACCTTCAACGTTACCAACCTCAATCCATGTCACCCTAACGGAGAGCATATCGAAGACCATTCGGATTTAGTTCCAAATCTAAACCCACCCAAAGGGAATGATATGAATTGGACTATTGACCTTTGACCCATAGCCAAGTACGAGGATTAGAAGGCTTAGTAAGGCGGATTCCTCTACTCCAACCGACTCCTGTCGAGGCTAAGTACTTCTTTATTGAGTCACTCTTTATGCCGAGCCAAATGACTGCCTATTTCTCATAGATAGAGTGTCGAGAAGCGAAAGGCCGAGACAACAACTAACCTTTACTCATGCTTGACTAATTACTTTTCTCGACATTGTAAGCCCCAAAGTTCAGCCAAGTAACCGTAGGATTGAACTTAGAACTCAAGGTTTAGGGCGATCGGTTAAAAGATCCGATCAAACCCAAATTATAAACTATTTAACAAGATACCAACAAAAATGACCCTGTAAACTTAAATTTAAGAAAATAAGTAGTAAAATAGAAGACTATAAAATTTTCAAATTTTAAGCATAATAACTGCTAATTACTAAAAAGGCAAAAAGTGTAATATAATAACTAATAAATTAGTAGAGATAGATTATATGTATACTAAAAATTTTAGAATGACCAAAATAATATTTAGGAATGTTCACGTGTACCCTACATATATTTACGTGTAGATAAAAATACGCGTAATTACTAAAATTGGCCGAAAACTAAGTAAATAATTAAAGAAAAATATAAAATAATTATGGAAAAATAAGAAAAAATCAGAAGATGATAAGATGAATCAAGATAAGGTCGTGGCAGGTCCAAAGCTGCAAAATAAAAATTAACCAATAAGAATTTGACAAACTAAAAGCCTAAAATCAAGGAAATGGGGCAAAATCCCATCAAATTAATGCATAATAATTACAAAATTCATCTATAAATAGCAAGAAAAATTCAGAAGCTCATTTGGACAAATACAAATCAGAGAAAATTAGAGAGAGTTGAAAATTCGAGAGAAAATTCAGAAAATAAAAAAAATAAGAAAAACTGTGCAGTTAGGGGTTTTAAAGGGAACCCACACCAAATGAGGAGCTGGGAGTGGACGGCCACCACCACCACACGGTGGTGGTAGCGCCCAGGCCGGCCGACAAGGCCACGGCGGCCCGCGGTGGCCGGAGCCACCTGAACCGGTGAGTTCAAATTCCAGCCCGATTCTTGTATAATTTTGTAAAATTAGTTATTTTGCCCAGAAAATTATGAAACTTGCTATTCTGAGGTTTTATTGTATGTAGATTTAGGGAAAAATATTGATTTAGTTTAATTATGTCTGGAAATATAGAGTTCTTAACAAATTGTTCAAAACCGAGCATGATTAAACCGGAAATTAAATAGGCTTAAGGATGTAGTTTGGGGCTCAAAATTTTTCTGTAGGATGCTCATGTGACAAAGAACAATGCTATGAAGCCATTTTTTTAAAATTAATTTTCGAAATTTTTAAGTTAATTTTTAGCCCTAAAATGATGGAAAAATTGGGT